>CM052453.1:20818825-20846713 GCA_028533085.1 Varecia variegata
GGCTCTGCCACCAACTAGCTGTATGATCTTGCTCTTAATCTCCCTGGGCCTCAATCTCCTCAACTTTGAAAAGAAAGACTAAGACTGGATGATCCTTCCCAATTCTTCCCAACTCTTTCCCAACTCACAAATTTTATAATTATCTTTATTTTTGTACAGTTTGTAGAAAAAATGGGGATGCATGAATTTTTTTAAATGTAAAAATCTAGGAAAAGATAATTTACTTTGAGATATGTGATTTCTAAAGAAACTATGCCTTTAAATATGGATTATAAGGAAGCTCAATGAAATCCAAGAGAAAATGGAAAACCAACTCAAAGAAACCAGAAAAACAATTCAGGAAATGAACGAAAAGTTCACTAAAGAGATCAACATATTGAAAAAAAAAAGCAAATACAATTTTGGAAATAAAAAATCCATTTAAGGAAATACAAAACACAGTGGAAAGTTTTAAGAATAGACTAGACCAGGCAGAAGACAGAATCTCAGAGCTTGAAGACAACTCTGTCAAATTCTCAGTCAGTCAAAAATAAAGAACAGAGAATTAAGAGGAATGAACAAAGCCTACAAGAAACATGGGATTATGTAAAATGGCCAAATATAAGAATCAGAGGCATCCCTGAGGGTGAAGAAAAAAATGCACAAGGGCTGGAAAACCTATTTGAGGGAATAATTGAGGAAAACTTCCCTGGTCTTGCTAGAGATTTACACATCCAGGTACAAGAAGCTCAATGAACACCTGGGAGATTTGTTGCAAAGAGGCCATCACCAAGACACACACTCATCAGACTGGCCAAAGTCCACATGAAGGAGGAACTGTGAACCATGAGGTGAAAACATCAAGTAACTTACAAAGGAAAACCCATCAGTCTAACTGCAGACTTCTCAACAGAGACCTTGTAAGCCAGAAGGAATTGGGGCCCCATTCTCAGTCATCTTAAACAGAACGGTCTAAATGCCCCACTCAAGAGACACAGGCTGGCTGAATGGCTGAAAAAACATAAGCCAAGTATCTGCTGTCTCCAGGAAACACATCTAACCCACAAGGACTCATAAAGCCTCAAGGTGAAGGGATGGAAAAATATATTCCATACAAATTGAAACCAGAAGAAAGCAGGTATAGCCATTCTCATTATCAGAAAAAACTGACTTTCAATCAACAATATTAAAGAAAGACAAAGACGGTCATTATATAATGGTAAAGGGAGCAATTCAACAGGAAGACATAACAATCCTAAATATTTATGCGCCTAACACAGGAGCGCCCAGATTCATAAAGCAAATCCTACCACATCTGAGCAAAGAGATAAACAGCAGCATCGTAACTGCTGGGGACTTCAACACTCTACTGACAGAACTGGACAGATCACCCTAGCAGCAAACAAACAGAGCAACACTGGACTTAGCTGGGACTCTAGAACAAATGGGCCTAACAGACATTTACAGAACATCTCACCCCAAACTACTGAATATCCATGCTTCTCATCAGCACATGGAACATTCTCCAAGACTGATCATATCTTAGGCCTCAAAACATGTCTCAACAAATTCAAAAAAAGAGAAATCATACCATGTATCTTCCCAGACCACAGTTGTATTTTCTGACTATATGTTTACATAGTATAGAAAGCACTTAAGAGGAATATAAGAGCAAATAAAATTCTGAAAGATATGCCCTAGGGAGAGTAATTTCAATGACTGAATCAAAGAGAATATGGTCTATTCGTTAGTAATTAATAACACTTGATGCTTAAAAGGTTCCTAAAGGATGGTTCATAGAAGTAGCTTTGCCATAAGTGTGGTCAAATGTGATTTGAGGAACCTGTACAAATATATCATCAAACTGGAAAATAAGAATTCAGAATTAATATGAAAAGAAAGATGAAAACTTCAAAATAAAGGCTGAAGCAGAAATGATCAAAAATAATTGTCTAGTAATAAAAGATCTGCAATTAGTCTGATATTCTCACTGGAAAAATGCATGAAATTTCTCTGTAACAAATTAAGAAAATAATTAACACAACAGTATTGTTTAGGCACCGAGAAAAATACCAAACAACAAGAAAAACAACAACAATACTAACACTGTAACCAGTTTAACAATTTGAAAAGTATGATGCAAGTATGAAGAGTACATTTAAATCTACATCAAAACTTGATTATGAGACCCAGCATGGTGGCTCATGCCTGTAATCCTAGCACTTTGGGAAGCCGAGGTGGGAGGATCACTTGAGGCCAGGTGTTGGAGACCAGCGTGGGCAACAGCGAGACCCCGTGTCCAGAAAGAATTAAAAAAAAACTTAGCCGGGCATGGTGCTGTGCACCTGTAGTCCCAGCTACTTGGGAGGCTGAGGCAGGAGAATTACTCGGGCCCAGGAGTTTGAGGTTGCACTGAGCTATGATGATGCCACTGCACTCTGGCCAAGGCAACAGAGATAGACCCTGTCTCAAAAACAAAACAAACGAAAAAACTTGATTATGTTTCATATACTTTAGTAGGTTTTCCTAACTTGTTTTGTTTATTGCAAGCGTTGTATTATGAACTATGGATGTACAAAAGAAAAAGATGTTATTGCCCTTCATGAACTTATGAATACCCTGGTTTGAAAGGTAACATTTAAAAATATTAATAATTTGGTATCTTTACACTCCCAGATTTACAAATGATTAAAATAAAATATATAGGGAATGTTTCATACATTTATAATCTATTTTCATCTTTTCCATGATATCGAAGAACTAATTTTTATATTACCTAGCCAAAAATGTATTGGTCATTTCAGATTCTCTTTAATACAATTGGAAATCAATAGTCAATAACCATGGGATAGTCAGCCCTCAATTTATTTAGCCATTTAAAGTGACAAGCAGAAAGTATTGTATCAATACATGCAAAGAAGTATTTATAATATGGTGAAATATGGAAAAAAAGGAGCACATAAAGGACAACCTGCACAGTGATCACAATCTCCCAAATCATATGATGGACACTGAGAGAATCATGAAGGAACAACGAAAGGTTTCTCTCTAAGTGTGCGAAGTATGAGGCAGTGTGATACCATTTTCCTTACACAATCAAGAGATTTCTGGTTGAGTATAATGTAGCATTTAAAATGGCCAGAGCTAAAAAAACAAAACAAAACAAAACTACATTGAAACTTCTAATTTTCCACTCTTAATATCACTAACCATCTAAATTTTAAAAGTTAGTAGGAGATGAATTTCAATAGAAAAATACAATTTAGTGTAGTTTTGAATTTTAGATATAAGAAAACATTTCGTTTGAAAGTACAAATTTCATAATCATAAAAACCCAATATTTAAAATTCCATATATTTGGTATATAAAATAGAACATATATTAAGTTTTTATTTAATTCATTATTTAACTCCAATATTATTTTCAAGCATTTCTCTACTTTTTCACTTAGGTCCTTCAACATAGTGTAGCTGAACTAGTGTACTTAAAAAAAAAAAAGCAAAATCTTAAAGCCTTATAAAGGTGTGTTTCCCAACTGAAATTTACACATTAGAATTGAACTCTGAGTTCCCATTCATTTGAAAGGAATTAATACATAGAATATTGTCTATTATTTTACCCTTTCACATAAACAGCAGTGCCATTCTGCCCTGAGCAAGCCTAACAGAGTACAGCTGTTATTTTTCTTCTTTTCTCTGTTAATTTCTATTCACTGGGGGGGGGGGGGGGAAGAATACTAAGTTACTAACATAAGCAGCCTTGTTAATGTAAACTCCTAATTGTCAAACACTGTTACATAAGCAAATCTCCTATGTGTTCTTTCAACTTTTTGGTGCCTTCGTGCTGCCCCCTGCTGCCCAGTGTCCATACTTACTGAAAATTGTCCCCAACTTTCAACCTTTTCCTACTTCTCTTTACTCTCCCCATCCAAACTTGTCTGGCCAGAGATCCAGACCACCGCGGTTTTTGTCTCCAAGGCCAATGGCTTCATAGATTAACATAAGAAAGAGGCAGGTCCCTCCTGTTTAAGCCTTCACCATTTTCTGGCCAGTTAAGCATTTGAACTGGTGTTACGTGGGCAGTGATTGAGATTCGGATTCCCTAGTTTCGGATTTCAGTCCCTCCCTGTGCTGGTTCCAAGCTATGATCAAGGACCTCTCTCCTAGTCTGCAACCCATGCACATTATTACTCTCTAACCACGCTGGACTTCGAGCTGTGCCTCCAAATGCCACGTGTTTTCTTCCCTTCTTGCCCACGCTTAGCTCACCTCACGCTTACTCTACCTGGAATGTCTTCTCTCAGTTTCTCTACATTGAAAGTCGACCCATCCTTCAAGGCTCCAGTCAAAAGCTGCCTATGAAGTTTATTTACCACAATTCGCAAATAGTTCTCTTTTTCTGTTCTCTCTTTAATCTTTTAAGGCTTAACACAGTGGTTTGTTTTTTTTTAATGTAGTAGAAGTTCAATAAAGATTTATCTCATGAGTGAAAGGCAGATAATAAAGAAATCTTAATTCTTGGAAAGGCTGTTTGATTTTTAATAGAGTACCTGGAGAAGTAAAGGGAGCCTCCTTAATACTGCAAAATCCATACACCTGAATGGGGTGATCTTTTTAATTCCCATCACACTGTGTAAGGACTATTTTGATCTCTGAAAATCTGCTGTGTTCATGAAACAATGAACTTAGAGCATATATTAAGTACCAATGGCAAGTCTGGCACTATTCTACGCACTGGAGATGTATTAACACATTGTATTCTCACAACAGCCATGTGAGGTAAAGTAACACTACCTTGTTTCACAGAAGAGGAAACTGAGGGTCTGGACAATGAGGAATCGGCCCACGATTATTAGGTAGTAAAGGACAGAGCTAGGAAGTAAAAACAGATCAGTCAATTCTGGAAGTTAAAAAACCTTGTCAAGAGAATAACTTTGGAAATTGAGACCACACAGTCAGACAAAGCCATGAGAGAGATCCAGTCAATCGAGTATCTGTAATAAATAGCTGCAAGAGTTGATGGTTCTGCAAGAAAAAATGTGAAGGAATGTGGCATTTTGCCAAGTTCAAAGGTCTCTAGATTTAGATATAAAAGACAGTTATATATTCTCAAAGATTAAGAAGTGCAAAATCCAAATATTTTTCAATTGATGTAGCTACTTGTGTGGGGACCATAGATTCCAACGTGACTTGAAAATAAGTAAAGATGTGACTCAATATCTGAAGCAAGTATGCTTTGAGAATACTTTTAATAGAGGGAATATAAATAAGGCTCAGCACAGCCCATCAGTGTCTCACACAAAGATCTAGCTGTGCTCCAACCAACACCTCTGCTGATCAAGAAATATCAGCACGCTGAGCAGAAGACCAAAAATTCACTTGGAAAGGCAACACCCAAAATTGGTAGGACAAAACTGTCACTTTAACATATAAGCATATTTGAACTCCAGAATGGTTTAGAATGTATTGTAGAAAGTAGATATGTTTCTTAGTGGAAGTAACTGTACTGTTTAAGAACATTTGACCTAATGAAGTAAAAGGTCAGCTGATTAGACTTTTAAGTAGAACTCCTACTAAGTTTATATGCAGTATTGACATGTTAAAAAGGACTTAAGAATCACCATATTTAAAAGTTAAATTAGTCAGATCTGTAAGACTTCTTTAACTTCTTGAAAATGTTTACCAAGTGCCAAAGAAGGGAATCGTATGTAGTAAATTTGTAAATTCAGTGTAGAACGTTGGGAGGTTTTTAATTAAGTAATGCTATAAATAAGATCAGATATTACTTAAAGGACCATGATTTCTAAAATTTGCAAGATTTATAAATATGATAAGATCTGTAAACTAAATTTAAAAACATAAAGAACTACCATGAATATGTAAATTAAATAAATTATATATATGTATTTTTTGCAACTCAAATGAACTTCTGGATAGTCTTTCAATATACAAGATTCACTCCCAAGGGCGCCAAATAATTCATGACCCCAAAGAGCAGCTGTAGGGCTGTTTTTCTTCCAGCCAAAGTTTGTGTTCATTAGGTTGTCAACTTATTGCTTCACTCACCAGAACTGGTTTGACTGTCTAATTATTCTTTAGTTAGGTCTGGACCTCCCTCAGTTCTTAGGAGATGGATTGTAGCTTTTGAAAGATGGAACGAAGTAGCAGCACTAGTCTACTGATCCTCCCAAATTTTTGGTTTGGTGTCTTCCTTCAATAACCACCAGCTCGTTTATGTAATTTAGCAATTCTCAGTCTTAGCTGCATGTTAGAATCCCACAGACAGTTTTTGGAAAATACTTATGCCAAGATTCCATCCAGACCAATTAAATTAGAATCTCTTGGGATGGGGCGCAGGCATTTTGTCTTTAAGTTTCTGAATGATTCTACCTATAGGCAGAGCTGAGAACCACTGGAGCAAGAGTGCGAGCCTCCCATGGTCTGAAAGACTGGGGGACGTTCTAGACCAGGACTATTTGATAGAACTTTCTGCAAACATTGAAATGTTCCATAAATCTGTGCTGTCAGTACGGTAGCTGCTAACTAGGTATAGGTAGCTATGGACTCCTTGAAATGTGGATAGTGTGACTGAGAAACTGAATTTTAAATTTTCAATTAATTCAAATTTAAATATACATAGCTCCATGTGGCTAGTGACTATTGTATTGGACAGCACAGTTCTGAAATTTTAGGCCATTTTAAATGATCTGACTCTATTATTAAATAGATGCTGAATGACTCTTTTTGATATTGGATCCCAGAAGCCCAAATTTACTGCTTGCGCCTCTTTGGGGCCCTTCATACAGCTTTTTGACAAGACCTCCGTGGTATGGAAAGATAGCATGAAGCTTATGTTGGCTTCAGAGGATAGCAAGGATATTGAATTTGCTGTTTTTTTTTCCCTCTCATTTATGTTGGCAACTTGTTTCTGGAAAAATGAGCAAAGGTCTTCAGAACTAAAAATTTCTCAAGTCTCCTAATATTACTGCTTAAAAATGGAGCAGTAGAGCAATGAAACTCTTGGAAAAGGTCCTCTTCACTCTTTGGCATGTTACAGTGTTTTTCGACAGGGGGTTGTGACCTCTGTCTTGCAGGATGGAGAGTTTCCAGTGGATTGGAGCAGTGGCCTGAGTTCCAGAGCTTAATATAGGGCATTGGCAAGACAGTCTCCCTTTCTCAGGCTCATGGATACTATGTCCTACTAATGAATCTGGGGCATTAGTGGTTGGTGGGATAAAATCCTGAGAAAAACCAGCAAAATGAGGTGGACACAGAAGCCTTTTTCAGATGGAACTTGAAACTAAATTCTATTTTTACCTACTTTTAAAATTTAAATTTTTAAAAATTACTCATAAAGTATAGATTCCTGTATTTTTTTAAATAAAAGTTAAAAATACACACGTATGGATTTTGGCAAGTAAATCTCAAATGTGATTTAATGCTGAGCCATAAGAAGAATCCTCTTTTAGGTCTCATCTGTCACCTTTTCCATGAGGCCTAAGCACCCTATTTAATATTTCAATGTGTATTCATTATATTTGCCAAACATTAAATGATACCCGTTAAAGTTTGTGATCCGTACTTCAAAGCAAAAATATTTATCATGGCAGATACCATCTAATTCTCTGGAGCAGTGTTCTCAGAGTATGGTCTCTGGGCCGCAGCATCAGCTTCATCTGGGAACTTGTCAGAAATGCAAATTCTAAGGTTCCACTGCAGACCTACTAAACCAGGAGCTCTCAGGGTGGGGCCCAGCGACCTATTTTAAAGAGCCCTTCAGGGGATTCCGGAGCACACTAAAGATCCACTGATCTAGAGTACAGTAAATCCCCCAAAATGTCCCAGAGGGACATTTATCCCAAAGCTGATAAAGATGGAAACATTTCAGTACATAAAATTGGCCTTATAAGTTGTGAAACAGAAGCCAATATGCCACTTGGACCTAATGCCATGAATCATGAATTTACCCACTTTAACAAGGTCTCACTGAATCTCCCTAATCTTTTATCTTTTTCCCCCTGTAAAAATTCAACTTCTTGAATTTTTATGATGAATTTCGTGAGATGTTCCTGAAGAGATGAGGTGCAATCCAAGAGTACCTAAAGCAAATTCAACATACAAAATTTCAGATATATATTACTAATAAATTAGGAGGGCAATTACTCATTCTATGAAAAGATTATTAGATTTATAAAATAATAAATTCACTAGAAGATGGAACAGCAATATCATATGGTACATTTAAAATACAAGTCAACTGACAGAACACTAATTTACAAATATCTAATGTGACAATAAAGAAGAGGAAGTACAGTTTCTGATTTTGGACTTCCCAGCTTCAAACTCTAACTTTTTCATTTACTATGTAACATGCATGGGCCAAGCCTCAGGTGTGTAAACCTCTCTATGCCTCAGTTTCCTCATCTGTAAAATGGGCACAATAATTGTCCTATTTCCAAACTCTGTGAGAGGATTCAAAGACATAGTAGAAGTAGCATTTAGGCTAGAGGCTGTAACATATAGACAGTAAGTTCTAATTAAATGTTGTTGTTATTGTTTTTTAAATTAGCCACCAATGACCAGTCTGGTCACTATGAAAACAGATATTAATGTTTTATCACTCAAGAATGTTTACACAAAGCAGTTAAAATATATACAAAGTAAATAAGAGCTAACCATATTCAATACCAGATACTCACTTTTAAGCACTCTTGCCTAGCCAAAACCATCCTGGTGATTTCATTTGCCTTGGCAGAAGTATGAGCATGCCCTACAAACCAGGCTGACAAGCTGTAAGAAACACTATGCTGTGGAGCTTCTGGGAAAGGATTTCTTCCCTTATAAAAAGATGAGTAAGAGAAACTCTCCTCACTTTGGAAATTTGAATATTAGGATATGATGCTTGGATCTGTAGCAGCCATCATATGACTATGAGGATCAACATTGCTGACATTCTGGCAATGTAAAAGCACCAAGGAACTTGACAACATTGTTGAGCTATTGAACCAAACCTAGACCTGGCTTGCCTCCTGATCACTAATTTAGCTGAAATAATAAAGGTCCTTATTTTTTACACCACTGTCAGTAGGGTTCCATGTTGGTATGAAAGCAAACTAAATGATATAAGTATAGATTAATAGGCTCTTTGACAAAACAATTTGGTGGCTTTATTCCTGAGATCATCTTAAACCACATATAGAGAACCCTTAATGAATAGTTCCTTCTCCCTGGATTCATCTGTATAGAAATAACATCAGTCTTGCTTTCCTGCTCCATACCTGATGTGTTTAACTAATTAACCATTAGCTAAATGTCTAATTATATTATCTTCATAAATGAAAATGTTTTTATTTTTAAAATCTCTGCTATATATATGATTAGAAATTATTATAGAAGATTTTAAAATAAAAATATTTTAGTTTTAAAATAATACTTCAATACTAACTGTTATTTCCCTGCTTCATCTTTACAGTTTGTATTTACATTGATGTTTATTTCATGATATGACCATAATGTACAAAATGAGGGTCCACTATGTTTTTTAAAAAGTTTTCATCAAATAGACCTCATGGGGACATGCCCCAAACTCCTAGTCCCAGAGTAATCTTCTCAGTGTCCTTCTCAAGCAAATAAGTCAATGTTTTATTTCTCACCTTGCAATAGGAATTTGCGTTAGGTAACCATCTGTTAATATAGCATCTATTTGAGCTATATCTAAAATTTAAGAGCTACTTCCCCCCAATGTGTGGACATTTGGTGCCCAAACAATGGTCCTTTAATGGAAGAATACCTGTCAAATTCTATACAAACAGATTTAATTTAAAAAATTGTTTACTTCAGAAATTTTATCTGGCCTTCATTCCCAAATGGGAACCTCACACATCTAAGACCTTAGATTTAAAATATCTTTAGAACTTTGAACCATATTGGACTATAAACTCCATTAGAGCAGGGATCCTTGCCTCTTTTTCTTAATATAGCCTAGCATCTTACCATAATAGATGGGGGTGTGTGTGTAGAACAAACAAACACTCAAATAATCATGAATGTTGAACAAATCAAGTACAAAATGTGTTTTTATCTGTCACAAAAAAAATTATTTTTATGAAATCATAAATCTTGGCTTTACTTTCCCTTTAGATTCTCCATTTGAGAATCATTTTGGAAAGATCAAAAACAAAGTCACAATACAAACACCCATTTTGTGTGCTATCTTCCCCTTCTCTTCCTTTGCAAAACCATGCTGAGGACAGTAGTGTATCTGTACAGTCTTATGGAAAGTAGCAATATGTCTAAGAAGAGCTGAGGTAAATATGCCCAAGAAGTGGGTAGGATTGGAAACATACAATTTCAGGTCTGTATTGAACTTGGTATCAAAGGGTAAAATTTTTCCTTCTTCTAAAAAAATTTATTCCAACATAGATTAGATTAGTCCTGGCTAATATTTTCAGCATTTTATGTTAGGTCTTCTTAATATCTGTAAATGTTTCTTCTCTTTGTTATCTCATCCTACCATTACCAATTACCTAACGGGTTTGGCTAGCCTGAAATTTCCTCAATCTTTAGCAATACTAATGAATAGAAATTAATAAACGGGGAAATTATATTGGTTCATTACATTCAGTCTTAATTTTCAGTTCATTTCTGTTACTGACCAAGCTCCATAATTTCAAGCTCGTTTTTGTTTTTCTGAGGTTCATTGTTTAGAATTTAATTTACAGATTCCCAATGTCTTTGGTGTAATTTCCTTTTTCTTTCTGCAACCTGTTTTTTGGTCATTTCACTATTCATGAACCCCTCCCTCCATCAGAGGGATGGGTAGGATGAAAAAAATGATATGACATTTTAATACAGTCAATTTTGCTACTTGCTGCTATCTCTGATAAAATGCTGTGCAAGAAGGAAAGAAGTGTCTAATTGTTGACCAAAATGACATTTTGGGATTTTTTTAAAAATAATTTTTTATTGTCCATGGTCTAGCAACTCTTACTATGAAAAACTGAGTTAGTTCTCTATATACTAAATTTAATAAGGGATTTTTAATGATAAATGCATAATTTATTATAATAATTCTAATCATAATCACACCAAGCTCATGAACTAAATGTCTATAAAATTTTTATCAATTAAAAAAATTAATGGCCAAGGAATCAAGAGCTAAAATGAAGCTCAAGGTGGATTTTAAAATGGAGAATACTACAAAATAGTGAATTGTTTTTGCCTCATAGATTTAAACCTCCTTACTTACATAGTGATATAAAAGTCACCTATAAAGGAATATCTTTAGTATAAATATCTATGGATGATTTTAAAAAGTGAAGATTTAACTCTATGAGTTACTTCATAATCAATGATGTAATACGAAATCGTGTAGGAGAACAAAGAGCATTGCATAGCTACATATGGACTTCATAGCATCAGTTTGTTTTTAAAGGGGGGCTACATTATATAAACATTTTTAATTTTCAGAGATTAAATAAAATGAAAAATATTACCACTCTGAATAACAGACTCTCTTAGCAATAAATGTGTTGTAAAGTATATTTAATTTGGTAGGTCAACTTCAGAGAACTAAACTCTCCAGCATAACCAGAGGGTTAGATAATGTATTTACACTTTCAGTATTCATTCTATAAACAATCTATAATGTCAAAAACCAGTCTTGATAGTACATTCACATTTTACAAAGAGATGAAAATGTTACGGTGAACACTTTCAAATTTTTATAGCATAGTATGAACAAGAGATAGGCATAATACATAATTATTTTTGAAGTTCTAGAGATATACAGACAGATTATAGGGACACGAAAATCATAAATACTATTTCTAGTCATTTTCACACATTTTTTTACTTCACACTGTTAAATGATTAAATAGTGAAATGAGTATTTACATATTTTAAAGTGAATAAAAACACTAAATAATATTCCTGAAATTTTTACTCTTTCAAGAAATAATCTATTCAATCACATGGAAAAGTGGTCTAGGATAGTTTCAGTTGTTTTTATTATATTTGGCAAAATAATATGTTTAAAGGTACAATTACTGATTGCTCCCACTTTCTTTTTGAACTAAGGACATACTTACTATCTTCCTAAACAACTAAAATGTTAACAGAGACCAGTAAAAGCTATGTCATATCGTAACACATTTTTGTTCTTAGGAGGCCTAGGCCTAGATCCCATGTTCTCTCCTTAGATAACTCAATAAGAACAAAGATGGAAAAGATATAATACTGCATTTAGATACGTGAATATCAAAATTTTTAAAGTTAAAAGCAACTGCGGATATATTCCTAAAAAATTATCTTATTCAAAAATATTTGCTCTTTTTGAACAAGGTTACCTGTAAATTCAATTTTAGTACCGTTTCAAAATAAAGCAAATAAACAATGTAAGAAAGTAGGCATTATTGTATGAAAAACTACTAGAAAATCCTCAGGAGAGAAACTTACAACAGTTATTTAAGAAATCCCTAGGTTCAAAATGAAATTCAACTTTTACAACGTTCAGGGAACTAAAACTCAAATGTTTTGTTAAATTGAAAATACACTAACATGTATGATTGGTAATTGAAGGAAAATACAAAATGTTACTTAGGAAAACTCGACAGCTTATTATTGAAGAATTCTGATATAGAGATAATAAATCAGATCAGCTAAAACACAACTGCAAACTGCATGCCTCTCCCTAATGTTCCCTGGACTGGTTGTGACGACATAGTTCACAGAAAACATTTAAATAACACAACTGAATATTTCCACTGACCAAATTGAACTTTCTTTAAGAAAATAAAGGGATAAGAGATCAAATCTTGCCCCACCTCTTTTTTTCTTCCTTTTTTCTTTTAGTGAAACTGACATAAATTGTTGAGGAGCACTACAGCGCCACCAACACAGATCAATGCAAAACAAAAAAGATCTCCCACCGTGTGCAAAAAGAAAAAAAAAAATTAGAAAAATGCCCCAAATTACAAAATGTCTCCCATATGTACCTTTTTGGAGAACTAGATAGACTTGCAAAGATTACCTAACGAAGAGATTCAAAGAAATCATATCATAGACTACAAGTTTAGATCTGATCAGCAAATAAAGATCCACTATTTAGTAACAGCCATAACTTAATATAGACCCGGTTATGTCAACCTCCACCTACATTATACCAAGGGCAGCTTTTCTGTAGTTTGTATCCAAGTAATCCATCAAGAGAACCACAATAGCTCTGTTTTTTAAAACTACATCCATAGTTTGCCCGCTGATAATTTAGTCCTGGACAAATTAGGTAATACATAATTTTTATAAAGAGGATATGCACATATTTGGCATTACCAACATTGCTGGCACAAAACAAGTCCATCTTGAAATATCTGAGTTCCTCTGTAGTTCACAGTAATTAAAGCATAATATATATTGTAAATATGTAGCTTTAACAATGAAAAAAAAAAATCTTTTTTTTTGCCTTTTGGTAAGAATTAACCAGACAAGATTAGGTGGAACACGCAGAGATGAAAGCTAAAGAAAAATACAAAGATTGATTTTGTTACAAGAAACACAATGAAATCCCTTTTATCTGGTGGCTCATTCAAAGACTTAAAGGACATAGATGTTTAAAATTACAAACTTACCATTCGTGTAGGCAAAGCAGCAGCCAGTTCTTGAAAAAAAAATTGGAACAATATGGGCTGGATACTTGTGTCCCTACAAACGACAGCCTCCACGCAGCAGATGGGTCCTCAGACATCTTTGAGACGGCGGCTGAGCGCAAAGTAACACTTCCCTCCATGGTCGGCGCCGACTGGGGCGGCCTCCCGGGCCGTGGGCGTTCGGGAGCGGGAGGCGCAGCCGCGGCGGCGGCGGCGACCTGGCCGGGCGCGGGCGCTGATTGGCCGCGCTCGCGCGCCCGCGCGCCCGGAAAGCGCGGCGTGTGCCGTTTCGCCCCGCGCCGTGGGAGCGCGGCCGCGAGTGACAGGCGTGCGGCGCCGCGCAGTGACGCTGCGGAACAATAGCCCGCGGCCGCCCGGCGGCGCGGAGAGAAGGCGCCTCCGACGTCCCAAGGCGCGGGCTTGCTTCCTGTCTGTGGACTTTTTGACGGAATAGAATGTTTTTCCTTGTAAGCAAATTGTTTTATCCTTTTCAAAAGCGGCGATGGCGAATCCGGATGCAGATGTGGGCACGGAAAGCCCCGGCACTGGCGTTTCGGATCGGACACCACGAGGAGAACCTGGGACGCCGGCCATCCTTGAGCCACATTCGCACTCCCTGGCTCTGCGATCTTCAGTGCTTCGAAACAACATTATGCGTCATCCCTCGTAACTACCAGGGGTGCAAAACGCAAAAGGAAACAGTGACAACACAATAGGCGTCCTCCCGCCCCTGCCCTACCCCGCCGCCGAGCCTCGCGCGGAGCCCGCGCCCGCGACAAGATGGCCGGGCCGGGCGCCACCCGCCCACCGCGCCCCCTGCCGGCCGCCGGGGGCACAGCGGCGCCGCGAGCGCCCGCCGAGGGTCCGCCCGGGGAACCTTGGGTAAGGGCGTCTGGCGGATGCGCTGGCGTCTGTCAGTTTGTGTCTTTTTAATGGTTTGGAAAAGAACATCAAGCACGGGAGATTTACTGGACTGTAATTTGAACTTCCTGCTTTACATATTTATAAGCTCTTTCACCTATCTCGGCAGGCTTTCAAATTAAGTGGGCTGGGAAGTTTGACGCTCTGTCTCTGGTCGTGAGCTGAGTCAGGTATTTGGTGGTTGCAACTGGGCTTTTCAATAAAGGCAAAGTCTAAAACTTAAAAAAAGTTAAACGAATGCAGCACTATGATTCATTGTAAGTGAAAAGCCACAGAAGTCAGCAAATATCGAAATGTGTCAAATACTGCATGTATGTGTTAATCGAACACATTCAGTATACAATTCTTTGCCAGCTAAATTTCTCAGGACAGTATTTACAGGAACTGGATGAAGAAAGGTGGTAATCGCCTTCACTCTTCAGGACCTTTGCTCTCTCTCTCTCTCTCTCTCACACACACACACACACACACACACACAGGTCTGTCATGCCTGCCAGGCATTTAACAGGTAACATTCTTCAAAAGCTAAAGCTGGAAGGACTATATACTTTATCATCTAAAACAGGACATTTTGTGAGTGAAAGGGAGCATATTACTCATTGTAGGATGACCAGAATAAAACGGGGCCTGTCCATAGCAAATCAGAAGGTAGAACTTACCATGTATTAGAAAGACCTCCGTGAACTTTGCCAGGCAGGTCACCTACAGCCATGGTGCCCCGACCAATTTAGACGGATGCTGAGCTGGACCCCTCTCTGGGCTGCATCTACTGCCCTTGTTCTGCTGTCAACTGAAGTAGACAATCCGAGTAGACTTGGATTCAGGTAAATTTAATGAACAGCCATTGTTGGGAAAATATCTAGATATGCACAACCATATATGTCTATATATACACATAGATATACTTATCTGTAGATTAGAATATTCTGTGCACTTTGCACAATATGCATATTTCTGATTACATCCTTTCCTATGGGAGATATTCTTTGAGGTTTTTGAGACCATATTTATGATATACATGATTTGAAGGCTTTTGGTTTTTTTGTTTTGGTAAAGGTAAAATGTAGAGTGAAATGTTTGGGGTAAATTATCATAGAAAGACATAGGATAAGTAATTCTTGTGTTGTTTATTCAAATAGTTCTTGAGAACTTAGAATTTGCTAGGCATGACACTTGGTGCTACACGTATATTAATGAACAAGTAGAGAGCTTTACCTCCTCCTTGGAGTTCTTAATCTAGTGGAGAGACACATAAATAACAAGCAAACAAATACAGTTGACCTTTGAACAATGTGGGGGTTAGGGGTGCCAACTCCCCCACACAGTTGAAAATTTGCAGATAACTTTTGACTCACCGAAAACTTAACTACTAATAGCCAGTCAATTAACACATATTTTATATGTTATATGTATTATATAGTTATATATTGTATTCTTACAATACAGTAAGTTAGAGACATAATGTTATTAAGAAAATCATAAAGGAGAGAAAATATATTTACTATTCATTAAGTGGAAGTGGATCATCTTAAAAGTCTTCATCCTTCTTCACTTTCAGTAGCAGAGGAGGAGGAAGAGGAGGGGTTGCTCTTACTGTCTCAGGGGTGGCTGAGGCAGAAGAGATGGAGGAGGTGGAAGGGGAGGCAGGAGAGGCAAACACACTTGGTGTGACTTTTGTTGAAAAAAACTCATGTGTAAGTGGACCCATGCAATTTAAACCTGTGGTGTTCACAAATCAACTGTATATTACTGCAAATTATGATAAATGCTATTAAAGAAACAAACATGTTAGCGAATAACAGGCAGGGAAACACATAAATAAGGTGGTAAGGAAGTTGCCCCAAAGCAGGTGACATTTAAGTGAGATTTGAAGGACGAGAAGGAGCCAAATTTGAAAAAGAGCTGAGAAATAGCAGACTAGGAAGAGGTTACAAGAAGTGATACGGTCCTGTGGCAGTATGGAGCTTGGCATTTTCCAGGAAGGGAAATGAGGCCAATGTGGTCTCAGCATATACAGAGAAAGGGAAAATGGCATCAGATAAAGTCAGAAATGTGGGAGTGATGTCCTGCAGAAGTTTGTAAGCCACACAAAGGAGGTCCATATCTTAAGCAAGTGAATTGAAGACAGAGAATACAACGTTGGAATTTGAGATTTTAGAGGTTTTGATGATGCAAGGTCCAGAGAAGCTGTGATGAAGTCGAGAAAAAAATACTTCAATGCTAATTTTGAATTTACATAGCTACATCACAAAGTTTTGGTATTATATTTTAAAAATCCACATTTCATTAATATAGCCATTGATTATGACTCAGTTCATAAATATATTAATATATGAACCAGAAACAAATATCTAAGATCATACATATTACCAATGAAATGAAAAGGAGAAATTTAGGTAACTGTTTGCCTCAATTTTCTGCTTTTCTTTAATAGTGCTGATTTAGTTTTTGTTTTTATTTTTATTTTTTGAGATAGAGTCTCACTCTGTTGCCCAGGCTGCAGGGCAGTGGCCTCATCATAGCTCACTTCAACCTTGAACTCCTGGGCTCAAGGGATCCTCCTCCCTCAGCCTCCCAAGTAGCTGGGATTTCAGGCAGGCACCACCATGCTTGGCTAATTTTTCTATTTTTTTGTAGGATGGAGTCTCACTATGTGGCTCAGGCTGGTCTCAAACTCCCGGCCTCAAGCAGTCCTCCTGCCTCCCAAAGTGCTAGGATTACAGGCATGAGCTACTGTTCCTGGCCTGATTTTGGTATTTTTGATTCAAAAAAACATTACATTTTATATCAGTTGAACATTTTTTTTTAACAAATGAGGCAAAGCATTATTAAAGCTTGAATTTATTAATGATATAATTGGAATAAAAACAGCTATTGTTTTTTAGTTTAGTAATTGGCTGTTAGCTAACCAAGATCCTACCCACACTTGGGCAGAAATAACATGTTCAATTTCTTAGATCTAAGACTTGGAAAAATTTAAAAAACAGTTATGTCAAATCAATGATGTATAATCCCTTGAATGAGCTTTGTTAGTAATGGGACTCTCCAAACAAATCAAATTCTGAGCTAATTAGGTATTGTAGTTTTAAGATCTTTACCTCACAGAACTCTTGGAATTCAGATTAATTTTCTGAATTTTAAAAATTAATATAGTGCAGCAACACCCTATGATCAAATGCACTAATATTTTTGCAGTGAAAAATATGACCATTCACACTAAATGGGGTAAAAGACTGTAAGAAGTTCAGGTCAGGTCAGTTCAGGTCAGCTTTTGCCACCAAACAAGATGCTGCAACTTGCAGAAGAGCTTTCAATTTTCAAAGATTTGGGGAATTCATAATTGTGGATAAGGGATTGTGGATCTGTAGATTTCAGTCTCATTTAGATAGTTTTAAAAAAGCTATTCTTAAATTACCTCAAAGCTCATAATCCTAATGATTATGAATAATTACAATTTGGAAATGGTCAGATTTCCATTTGTGGGCCCTAATGCATGAAGACAGTATTATTAAATTTTGTGTGGTCTTAGGCAAATCCTATTAATTTTACCCTTTATGAATTTTCCCATATTTTTCCTCTTACGAACAATGAAAAGTTACACTTTTTTGTAAGCGTATTTTAAAGGGTGTATTTTACCAGACTTTTTATTTTATGAATGTTTTAATGGCTTTGGCAGAGATCATAAGGGTGTGCATTTTAGAATTCATTACCTCTTGTGAGATGGTTTTGGATTGCATTTATCCATTGCAAGTGAAGTGGTGTTTTCAAGAAAGGTCATTCACAGGAGCGGTTTGTGACCATTTGTATGGCTGAGACTGTTTCACTGACCAACCAACATCCTACTCCCTTTCTTTCTTACTCATAAAATCCAATTTTACTTTGGATTTACCACCCAAAACTGTGTTGCATAACACAGTTCTAACCAATGAGATGTAAGCAGTAGTCATTTGGTTGGGCTCCCAAGAAAGCATTTGAAAGGGGCTGACTCAGTGGGCACTGCCTTTTGCTCCTTACCTTTGCCCTTCTTCCTGGATGGTCACCACACCTGGGTGGAGTCAGGTGTCAACAAGAGGGGAGAGAGAATGCACACAGCTAAGGGTGGCGGGACAGAAAGAAGAAAGCTGGATTCTGCAGAGCCAGCCCTTCATGGCTTGCCTCTAGACCTTCTTTCTTTTTTTTGTTTTGCATGAGAGAAAAAGAAAACAACTAATTTGTTTAAACTATTGTTCTATGGAGTCTGTTCTTCATAGCTAAATACAATTCCTAATAAAATTAGCTTTAAGTAATCTTCAAAGTATTTTCTCCCTGTAAAAATCAGCTACTTTTTCATTGCAGTGTAGTATACGCCTCCTTTCTGTAATGTTCAAAGTTCAGACTTAAGTGAAAGGATTCACCAACTGTGCTTCTATTGCTAGAGCTATTCCAGCTCCTCTTTTACCTCATAAATCTATGCAATGCTGAGATTTTAAGGCAGTGTGGTTTCTGTCAATGCATGAGTTTTCTCATCACTACCCTGCATTGGAAAGTGGAGGCGGGGCCAGTCAGGGGAAGTAGTTCTATATAGTTTTGGGCTGTGGTCCCCAAACCTGGGGCCATGGACCGATACCAGTCTGTGGCCTGTTAGGATCCAGACCACACAGCAGGAGGTGAGCGGTGGGCAAGGGAGTGAAGCTTTATCTGTATTTATAGCTGCTCCCCATCTCTGGCATCACCACCTTAGCTCCGCCTCTTGTCAGATCTGCAGCGGCATTAGTGTCATAGGAGTGCAAACCCTACTGTAAACTGCACATGGAGGGATCTAGGTTGCGGCTCCTTATGAGAATCCAATGCCTGATGATCTGACATGGAGCTGGGGCGGTGATGCTAGTGCTGGGGAGCAGCTGCAAATACAGATTATCATTAGCAGAGAGGTTTGACTGCACAATAAATGTAATGTGCTTGAATCACCCCCAAACCATCCCACCCCTGCCCCCTGTCTGTGGAAAAATTGTCTTCCATGAAACCAGTCCTTGGTGCCAAAAAGGTTGGGGAACTGCTCGTCGTAGGGGAGCAAGTTCCCTTCTGGGATGCAAGAAATCTTCTGTGTCTCAATCTTGGTTGTGGTTACATGTGGTTACCTATATATGAGATATGTCATATATGTACACATATCATATACACAAAATTATTGAGCTGTACATTAAGCTTAGTGCAACAAGTGTATCTTATTGTATGTATGTTATCCCTTAAAGAAAGGTATTTTAATATATTACAGAGTGATAAGATCTGATCATTCGAATATAGACATTGTAAAAAAGCTGGACAGATATAATTATTTTAAAAAATATTTGGTAATCTTTTTGTTCTAAGTGCCCCTATTCTGCAGAGTGCCTAAGACAGCTGCCCATTTCTCCCACACACACAAAAATGGTGCTTCTATATTTATACATGTTTCCCTGTGATCATGTTGCTGACACTTAGTGATCTAGAATTGTGTATTTCATCACTCTTCACTCTCTCAATATTCCTTTCCTTGTATTCTTGTTTTACAGCGCTATGCGTGCCTTCCTCAGCAGTAGCCATCTTACTTCATCTTGAGCCCTAATCTTGAGTGACCTCAGCTGCCACTTAAGTTCTCATTCCCATGTGGCTTGTTAGAATCCTGGGCTCCATGGTAACTGACCTATGTGGACCTAGTGGACATGAAGTGGTTAAACAGCAAAATCCTAGGTTAGAGTTTTCTTGTAATATGATATAGGAAGTATCATAGTAAAAGCACAAGGGGGAATTTTTCATCTAGTGTTCAATACGAAAGTTATTCATTCTTGTTTTGCTATCCAAAAAACAAGATTATATAGAACTCCTTCGCCTGACTGCCCCTCTACTCAATGCACTACTCTGCATTGATGAGAAAACGCATGCATCGACAGAAACCACATTGCTTAGAATTTCAGCATTGCGTGGATTTACGAGGTAAAAGAGGAACTGGAGTAGCTCTAGCGATAGAAACACAGTTGGTAAAGCCATTCACTTGAAGTACGAACCTGGAACAATTCCAGAAGGGGGACTGAGAATTTTCTGTAAGAGATCGTTGAAGCTGACATACAAGCAAGGCCACTTACTGCTACGGAATATGAATCATTATTGAAACGAAGAGTGGCAGCAAATAATTCAGGCCTAGGATGACAAAGGAAGAGGAGTTTATTAGGATCAAATCATAAACAATATCCCGAGCTATATTCTAGCTGAGGGTTTTTATAATTCCCTAGTGTGAGTGTGTGGGGGGAGGGGGTTGACATTAACGACAGAGTCTACACAGGTGGTTTATTGTAGTGCTAATATTTAGTCAGTTATTCTTAACAAATCCTATTGTCTTTGTACCATACTATCTTAAAAGAACAGTTTTGGCATTGTTTTAAGCTATATTGTGAGACCGAGTAGCCCTCAGCCTACAGTGGCAGTCACAGTTAGGTGCTCAGAGTGGGCGGTGCAGAGAGCAGCACCCGCACCTGCCTGGCTGGGTGGCACCATGCAGGGCCACACACCAGGAGGCAAAGGGGGGCGGGGGCCGGGGGCGGTGGGGGGGGGGGGCTTGACGTTTCCAGGGAGGGTAACGAGTGAAAGAGTAAAAGGCAGTTCCTGCAAAGCTGAGTTGCCAGCGTGATGATTCATTTCAATTTTTTAACCATTGAAAAAGTGATATTTGATCTATATGTGATATAAATGTATATATATTTATAACCAGCAGACTATTATCCAATGTCAAATCAAGCCTTCAGTTTTTCCTATTGATAAAAATAACTAGAGTCTAAGTAACCTTTACTATTTTTGTGTGTATTATTCTCCTCTATTTCATTTATTGTTTTTTTCCAGAGGTAAAAGTAACGTAAACTTATTACCAGCCATTTGGAAAACAGGGAAAAATTATAATAAAGAATGTGCCAGCTACTTGTCGTCCTGTTTCTCTGGATCTCTTTACGGTGTCTTTCTCTGTACTTCTCTCTGTGTTGGCAAACTTTCAGAGATCTCTGTTATATAACTGAACATGTATATGTAACAGCAGTCACAAAAATAACTTGGACGGGAGTGATTACATAATTAACACAAGTGCATCCGACTTCGATATTTTGCAAGAGGCATTAGAAAACTATCCCTCCTCTATAGTTCTGATTATTTGTAAAATCATAGTACAACTATAGACTACTTAAAATGAGATAAGATTGCTTACTTACTTCCTAATCATTTACAAAGATCTTCTGCGTTGAATGCATGGGGGTTTCAAGGCAGGGGGTGAACATTGAATGGGTGGTAACTCTGGAGCGTGAAACTTGGAAAACAGGGAAAGACAGCCAGTGGGCAAAAATGAGGATTCAGGATTCCTATAGAATGAGGGAGAAGAGATAGGGAAACAGGAGAGGTGGAACATACAGTATTATGGGATGGTGTCACCACAGAGAGCATGCCCAGAAAATTTATAATAAAATCTAGAACATTTTCAAGAGTGAAAATGGCACTATTAATAATTGTACTGGGAAAACAGGTTGGAAAATCAGGAAAATATGTTTACTTGACATATATATGGTTACTTTAAATACAGGGAAAATCAGAAAATATGGTCACTTTAGCTAAACTTTTGAAAAACAAACCTATAGCCCTGTTGATGGCCATCTGTTTGCTACCTTTACCACTCAGAACTACTAGTAAAGATCCGTGTTAATGGCTCTATATTTTACGGGAATTTTGAGCCAGAAGTGGATGTGCCGGTCTCCGTCTTGGCCTCTCTGTTGCAATATATGCAGTGTCAACACAGAAGTCTTAAAATGTAATTTTCACTAACAGATATCTTAAGCTATTTGCAATTTCAAGTCGGTTTTGCTGGGTCCGTTGCACATATTTGGAAAACCAATACATCAAGCCTCAATTTGAAAACCATAATTTGAGGGGTATTCACAAGGAAACAGGCTTGAGTTCTTTTCCATTTTGAACCAGTCCTGAAGCAGGGCTTCTGGGCCAGCTTTCCCATGGGAAGTCTGTCTAGGGCTGAACTGCCTACCGAGGGCTGCAACCTTTTAGTTTCCAGATGCAGAGCTGAGCATGATAGTAGGAATTTGCTGCTGGCAAAAGAGCCCCTACAACAGAGCCCTCTGCCACTCTGAGGCCTCTTGGGCCAGCATGTGGCACTTAGTACCATCAGAACAGATTTTTTCGTACCCAAATGCCCCCCTGCTCTTCCTTTCTCCCCAGTGGTCCATATCAAAATAGGACACAGTCTGTACTCCCTACCTCAGGATGCCCTGAGAGCCCTGGGACCTGATAGGAAGGGATGGAACCTTGCAGGAATGCAGATGGTACTTGAAGGGAGACTCTTTGCTCTTTGTAGCAGGAGAGGGTGCTCCAGTGGTTCCTCTTTGGCAAGAGCCTGGGATAGGGTTGCACATCAAATTACAGAGAGGCCCTCTGGTCACTTGCTTTTTAAGAAATACTCTATAGTGGGATTTCTCAAAATAGAGACACTGGTATCTGTGAACTCGCTCTGAGAATTTTTTTTTTTTCCTGAGACAAGGTCTCGCTCTATTGCCCTGGCTAGAGCACAGTGGCGTCATCATAGCTCTTTGCAACCTCAAACTCCTGGGCTCTAGCGATCCTCCTGAATAGCCGAGACCACACGTGCACACCACCACGCCCAGCTAATTTTTTGTATTTTTAGTAGAGAGAGGTCTCTTGCTCAGGCTAGTCCTGGCCTCAAGTGATCTCCCACCTCAGCCTCTGAAAGTGCTAGGATTATAGGCGTGAGTCACCAAGCCTGGCCCTGAGAGTTTTTAAATTTTATATTTTCATTTCAGTATAATTTAAAAAATAATATAGACATACCCTGAATCATCTGGACGACCTCCCTATAGCCGAGTGCTCCCATGTGATTTTAGTCTTGTGTTTGTGTTTATAGTTGAGTTAGCACCAAGCAATTCTACCTTAATCAGGGAGCTAATGAGAAAAGAACTGAGACAGACTTAATATGCAAATGATGCATTTATACCAACAAAGGCCACATAATAGCACAACAAGCTGTATAAACAAATGATTTACAGTAATTCGAATGAAAAAAAGTAACAAGGAATTGTCATCTAACAGTACCTGCTAGTAACCTACAGTAATAGTATCAAATTTATGGACAATTGGTGATGAGAATATAATATTGCATGTCACATAAAATTAATAGTTTTAACTTATTAGCTTTATTATTTGGCTTATATCAATTTGTAAATTAGTATTTTTATAGTTATACAGGTCTATGAGCATAGGAGTTTATACTTGGTTGTATGTGTGCACAAGTATGGTTAAAGAATATAATCTCAGTGGCCAAATTTCCTGAATATCAATCTTAGCACTGCCACCTACTAGCTGAGTAAACTTGGGAATGTTATTCAACCTCTTTGTACCCCAACTTCTTCATTGGAATGAGGACAGTAGTACCTACTATTATTGTGAGTAGTAATTGAATACATGTGCATTATTAAGACAGTGCCTAGGAATGCTGAGTATTCTTATGGTAAAAATAATATAGCTCAGTAATTTCAATGAAGGTCCAAAAATATGACAAGGATTCTATAGAGGGTAAATTAAGATATATAAAATAATAAGTAATATTTACATAGCACATCAAGTTTGTGAAATACCTTTCCATATATGTTATTCCATTTAATTCCAGTATCTACTCTGAAAGCTAGATAATATTTTTCTTGTCTTAAAGATGTGGAGACTAAAGCTTGAATAATTGAAATGATATTCCGTAAAAAAGCATATGTTTGCCATGAGCATTTGGTATTTTTTTCCCCTCATGAAGAATGAATGAATATTTTGTAACTGAACATTTTCCAAATTTCTTTTGGATTGCCAGGAAGCTCAGAGTTAATTTTGTACTGTAGTACACATTAGTACTTGTGCAGGACTTATTGGTTTAAATATCAACATTATATTTTCTCTCCTAGTCTTAATTTTCCATTCTAATTTATAGTTTACCTGATTTTGAAATTTTGTGTATACTATTTTATTGTTTGGAATTCTCATAATCTGCCTCATGTACATTTTGGAAAATTTTTTTTTCTTAATTTCAGAGTTTTATTGTATTGCACTAAAGGAACAGCAGGATGGTTATACAATTTTCTCTCTCATTCAGTTTTGAAAATCGAAAGTACTTGCAAATTCTTAAGAATACCTTTACCACCAGATTAGAACAGTAAGCATAATAACAAATTTCTTAATAAGTAATGTCTTACAAATAAAAACACATTTGAAATAGCTTTAAATGCATTCTTCACAATTCAGTATATTTTTTATATCATGTTCACCATTTTGGAAAATTTTGAGCCATAAATAAATAGACCAAACCATGGCCACCTAACTGGAAAGATCCAGATATTGACCTGAGATCTTTTGGCTTTTTAGGGAAGTCACATTTATTATTTTGGTGCTTTATATGCATTATATCATGCAATCCACACTTAGCTGGGTGGATTATTACTGTTCTCATTTTCAGAAGAAGAACTTAAAGCTTATAAAAACTATATTTTCACATTTTCCCAAGGTTAATAAATGCTCTACTATCTGGCCCTATAAATTATTCCTAAACGAAAGCAAGAGCTTTCTCTTCTGAATTCTGCCATGTTCAGGGGTAAGGCCAGATCTTTTTACCCTCCCCACTCACCCCCACCCTCACCCACCAAGTGGGCTTTTTCTCTTATGGCTTTGCCGAGAACAAAATTTGCTATTCTCCCTGATCCTGACCAGCCTGTCTGTTTCTTTATTTGGGCCACTTGTACAGTTTTTTTAGGACTTGAAGACTGTTACTAAGATTTGCTTCTGTCCACGTATTTCCTGGCTATTCCAAACTTTTGCTAAGATCCAGCAGAGGGAGTGAAGTCGGCTACTGGCTGGATTAAGGCAGAGCAGAGCGTCTGGGTTTGGCTCTTGCCATTATGGCCTCCCATGTGATAAGGAGGCACAGGTAATATCACTAAGCACTATCCAGAGAATAGAATAAATGACTCTTGAATCTCAGTTCTCCTGCCATCATTGTGCACCAGATGTTGCAGTGTTTCCCAAATAGTGATGTTTTCCAAGATTTATCATTTGATTATTATAATTTTTGCCAGGTCCTCATATCACCTTTACTAATATTTACTTATGTTTTCTTAAAATTAGTGACATTTAAGCTTAAATATATTATTTTAAAGGGAGACTTTATATTGTTACCATCAATGGAAGGACAGTATCATTAACTATTTTCTTTTTTTAGAGACAGCATCTCACTCTGTCACCCGGGCTGGAGTGCAGGGATGCAATCATGGCTCACTGCAGCCTTGAACAACTGGTCTTCAAGCGATCCTCCTGCCTCAGCCTCCCAGGTAGCTGGCACTACAGGCACATGCCACCATGCCCAGCTAATTTATTTTCTAATTTTTTTAGAGACAGGGTCTTGCTACATTGTCCAGGCTTCTTTTACTATTAATGGAAGATATAAAACTAATTATAATGATAAGACAATACTATTTAGTTTTTGCCAGCACAGGGATTGGAAATTAGGAGGCCTGTTGTTTGTTTCTAACACTTGCATAAACTGTAGAACAGTATGTAAGCAATATTACTTTCTGTGCCATAATTTCCCCATTTTTAAAAAGGTTTGAAACTACTTACCATGTTCATTAGAGTCCATTATATGTGAGGAAAAGAGGAGAGATTTCCTGTGCCAATTGCAAGCAGTAACTGGAGGGCATTAGAGTACAACATAAAGGAGCTAAGAGAAGTTAGAAACTGCATGTAAAGAGAATCCACAGAATGATACAGAGCTAAAACCAGAAGGTATCAAGTTTGACAAAATTTCTCCTCTTGATTACAGCTGGAAAGTTTGGTGAGCCCTACTTGTAGATTTTGAGTAATAAGATGGGTGAAGAAAAGCAAAAACTATGGTAAGATCTTAAAGGGCTGAGAAACTCTTAATTGAGAAGGAAAAAGGATCACAACAGTGGAGAGATTGAGAATGAAAGAAAAAAGGATAATAAATGTTCCAGTGGTAAGAATTACAAGTCCTGATTCCTAAGCAAAATTCTGCTTCTGATGATCATTCTGGATTCGTTCATCGGCTTTGTAAATGTACACGCCACACATCCCAAATGGTTCCTTTATTTTTGTGTGGGCTTATAAAATGCTGCATGAGTTGCTTAGGTGGCAGCTACACTTGTGGATGTTATTGTTCACTGGATGAGCAAAGAAAGGCCCAGAAGTCTCTTAGGAAAAGTATACAGATGATGAAACCATTATAAAGATAATTTATTATTCAAGAAAATTGAAATAGATCATTTATTGCCCACATATCAAAATTATGTTATTAGAGCCCTGATTTAAATGCCACTGAGAATGATTACCAGAGACATTCTTTCAGTGCTTCAGCTGCCAAGAATGAAGAGTATGTTGCTTGGCTTAGGGATAAGGCAAGTTGTGATCTATTGTGGAAGAAATGTATGGAGCAAAAATGAAAATTGATGGTTAGATATGTAAGGCTGGTGGCGGGCACCCCTCCCCTCCCTAATGGAAGAAGAAGAAGCCCACGAGACCTGCCAAGGACAATGCCTGCAAGGCCCAGCTAAGTTAAAGGACGACCACACCTGGATGGTTACCCTGATAAGAGTCTCGGTTCCTGGAGTCCACACATACCACCGGCCCCTCCTAGTTCTCAATACCCGCCCTAAAACTGCAACAAAGAAATTCCTCACTCTTCGTGCCAAAAATCTTCCCACCGAAGAAACCCCCATCCCCCAGCCCTAAAAACATATATAAACCCACTCAGACTTCTGGGTGGGGTGATTTTTGGGTCTCTCGCTCTCTCTCCTGGGACCTGAAAATCTCACCCGGGCCCCTCTCTTGGGACCCGTTACCCTCACTCAGGAGCACCCCAATAAAGCCTCTTTACTTATCCCTTTCAACTCTGCTCGTCTTTCTTTCTCTGGCTCCAGCCACTCCAAAAAACCTCACATTTGGTGCCAAAACCCTGAAGGGGTGTTTGGCTACGCCGGCCTGCTCTGGGGCCTTGGGTGCGCCACCCCCTTCCGCGGACCGGGACCTCCACTGACTGCCTTCGAGTCCCTGATTGACGACCTCGGCCTGGGTGAGTCACTCCGTGTTGTCCCAGCCCGGATCCCCCAGGAGCCTCCGTTCCCTCTGGGAAGCTGTTCCCGTCCGAAAACCGTGGGCCCACGTCGGAGGTTCCCCCATTCCAGGCGCTGAGGCTATTCAGGGACGCCTGAATTCCTCTCACCCCTTTCCATACCAGCAAACTAGTCTCGGGTGGAGACGTCCCCCCAGACTTTTTCTGC
>CM052453.1:20853331-20865532 GCA_028533085.1 Varecia variegata
GAGAGTTGGAACCCATTCTATTAAGTGAAGTATCCCAAGAATGGAAAAATAGGCACCACATGTACTCACCAGAAAATTGGTTTCCCTGATCATCACCTAAGTGCACATTTGGGAATAACACCAATTGGGTATCAGACAGAGGTGAGGGGTGGCGGAGGGGATGGGTGATACCTACATGATGAGTGTGGTGCGCACTGTCTGGGGAGTGGACAGGCTTGAAGTTCTGACTCAGGGGGATGGGGGTGGGGGACGGGATGGGTGTATACCTACATTATGAGTGCGATGTGCACTGTCTAGGGAATGGACACGCTTGAAGCTCAGACTCGGGGGAATGGGAGGGACATGGGCAGTATATCTAACCAGAACTTTTGTATCCCCATAATAAGCTGAAATAAAAAATAAATAAATAAAATAAAATGAAACTAACCAATCATGTGCACAGATGGAAATAAAACTCAATGGAAATCATGCAGTAGGGAGGAGTGAATGGGTGAAATCATACCTAATGGGTACAATGTACACTATCTGGGTGATAGGCACACTGATATCTTTGACTCAAGCAGTACAAAAGCAATCCATGCAACCAAAACATCTCTATCCCTGTAATATTCTTAAATACTCAAGATGGCCATGATGTCCACCATATAATCTAAATTCCAGCAGGATCTTTTGTAAAAATCAACAAGTGGATGCTAAAATTCATATGTAAATACAATAACTTGGAACAGCCAGCAAAATTTTGAAAAAGAAGAACAATTTGAGAGAGAGAAGTTTCACTATCTGTCTCTAAGACATTATATAAAACTGTGGTAATCATGACAGTGTGGTATTGGTACAAAAATAGGCAAATAGATCAATGGAACAGTATAGTCAAAAAATGAACCCATATATAAAGGGTCAATTGATTTTCCACAAAGTTCCAAAAACAACTCAGTAGAGAAAGGGTAGAGTTTTCAACAAATTGTGCTGCAAAAATTGGGTACTAATAGGCAAGTGAAGAACTTTGATTCATTCTCCAACCATATAAAAATAACTCCAAGTAGATCAAAGAACTAAATGTAAAAACTAGAACTACAAACTTCTAGAACAAAACACGAAAGAAATTCTATGTAACCTTGGGTTATAGACACAATACCAAGAGCATAAAACAAAAAAATGGTAATTTGTACTTCATCAAAATTGATAATGAGAGGGGAGGGGAGATGAAAAATGGCAGAGTAAAGGTGACCTCCTGGCTCTCTGCTCCCAGAGAAAGAGGTGAAGAACTTGGACTGCTACACACAAGTGGATCACTCCCCTGCAAGAACAGCATTGTGAAACTGCAGAGAAACAGCATGGGGCACAAAACATGAGGGGGGGAAAAAAAGGTGAATGGGAGCTAGGATCGCGAAGTCTGGACAGTGCAAGATAAACACTAAAGAATACAGCGTGGTACAGCTGTGCCTACCCGGCCAGTGAGTGCAGTGGGATCTGACCCACAGGAAAATGTCCTGCTACCCTATTGACCTCCACACCCACTCAGACAGGGACCTGCCTGAAGTCAGTGCAAAAATGCAGCAGGAGACATGGGACTCTGTGAAGAGGGGACAATAGCGGGAAAGCATCTTGAACTCCCCAGTGCTCTGTGCTAGGACAGCACTGGGCACAGGATGGACTGGTCTGAGCTACTGCTTGAGGGAGTTAGGAGACAGACACCTCACCTCTGGCGGTGAGCGGGACCAGAACAACGGAGGTGAACACTGAAAAGGGGACTCTAACCTGGAAACTGCTGCAGACAATTAGGCTGGCTCAGGGCAGGTCAGAAAGAGCAAGGCCTCCTGCCAGACAGATGCGAGATTTCGGGAGGGCGACACACAAGAGACAACGCGTGTCCTGTTGACTCAGCTCCCTAATCCGGCATCCACCAACTCCTGAAGAGTCACACCCAACACTAGGGCTCTGCTGGGGGGGTGGCCACCATCTTTGGGGTCCACACCCCAGATGCTGTAGCACGCTATAGTTTCAGGCATCTCCTCTCCTCCAACCTGGGGACTCTTGCCGCTGGGTGCAACATGCTCTGCCCTTCCGCGGTCTATTGTTGGCTAGCCAGGCCTGTTTCCATGGGCAAATTTTGAGTGTTTCCCTACAATGCTAATTCCCTGGTTGTGGGAGGCTACCACCTGCAGGATTTCCAGGCGCTGGGGTGCTAGGCAGTCTTGGGCATCACCCGTCCCCCTAGCGCAGTGACATTCACACCAAAAGTTGTGGGCTCCACCCCTGAAGGTAGAGAGAAGGAAAAAAAGGAACTTTCCCTGTGCTGCTAGCGTGAATCTGCGGGGCCTTGATGCAGATCAATAGTTGACAGCCAAGTGATTCGACCTGTCAGACCGGCTTATGTCATCTAGTAGGATCATAACTCTGGGGCCTGCTCTCCGCATCCAGGTGGCTGCCAGCAGTGGGATTCACGGTCAGAGAAGGAAAATCCTGGCCAGAGGCCACAGCAGGTGCACCAAGTAACCCCTCCCATCAGGAGCACCCTCCCAAGTGTGGTGGAAGAACCCTGAATAATATATTAGCAGCTCCCCCTAGCGGCAGATCAAGCAACCATAGAAGCACACACATCCAGACTGGGAGGCAGCAGCTGTGATCTGCTTGCTCCTACCACCACTTTAAGGGGGAATAAGGTCCAAGTAACCCTCAGGTGTGGTAAGATCCTTGCTAAAGATCAGGGCATTAGTATTCCTCACCCAGGGACCAGAAACCAACACAGAGACATCAGATTACCTTGATAACTGTCTCCTCCACGTAGTCTACAACCAATGACCGAGAGGGTAACCCCATAGCTCAACACAGGGCCCTCCACCTCAAGCCATTAGAGGGCAGTGGAGTTACACACAGGTGCGATTCACCACACAGGAGCTTAAGCTGGGGGACCAAACTCACTAATGTCCACTGGCAAGAGGTGAAGACAACAGATCAGAGGTAACACAACTGGCCAAAGTACCTCTAAGGCAATACAAGACCAGTGTGCTTCCTCTGACCACTGTTAAGGAATGTCCCTTCGGAGCTTGAAGTTAAGGGCACAGACCAGTCCTAGCACTCTCAGTTCTCAATAAATTATCCAGATGAGAAAGAACCAGAGAAAGAACACAGAGAATATGAAGGAGCAGAGAGAATAGTCACCCCCAAAAGAAATCATGAGACCCTCAAAATTGGATGCTAATTTAAATGAAATGATTGACAGAGGAAGAATTCTGAATATGGATTGTAAGGAAACTCAATGGAATTGAAGAGAAAATAGAAACCCAACACAAAGAAACACGAGAACAATACAGGAAATGAATGAAAAATTCTCTAAAGAAATTGAAATATTATGAAATCCTGGAAATTAAGGAGGCATTCAAGGAAGTTCAAAACACAGTGGAAAACCATAAAAATAGATTGGATCACACAGAGGAGAGAATTTCAGAGCTTGAAGATAATGCCTATGTGCCAAACAAATCAGAGGAAGAAAAAGAACACAGAAGCAAGAGACAAGAACAGAGCATACAAGAAATGTGGGATTATGTAAAGAAACCAAATGTAAGAATTATAGGTATCCCCAAGAGAGAAGAAGAAAATACACATGGGCTGGAAAATTTATATCTTGGAATACTGGAGGAAAATATGTCTTGCCTGGCCAGAAACCTAGATATCCAGATAAAAGAAGTACACAGAACTCCTGGGAGACTCAACATGAAGGGGCAAACACCACATCACATAAATATCAGACTGGCCAAAGTAAACATGAAAGAGGAAATCCTTCAAACAGTAAGATGAAAACAACAGATAACCTACAAAGGAAAACCTATCAGACTAACTGTGGACTTCTCAAATGAAACCCTACAAGCCAGAAGAGACTGGGGACCCATCCTCAATCTTCTTAAACAGAATAATGGCCAACCTAGAATTCTTTACCCAGCAAAACTGAGCTTCATCTACAAGGGGGAAACAAAGACTGTCCCAGACAAGCAATCACTAATGCAATTTGCAAAGACCAGATCCGCCCTGCAGGAAGTACTCAGACTTGCATTATACACTGAACAGTGCAATAGATGGCCACCACATTAAAACCACTCAAGAGTTAAAATCCAAAACCTGGATTCCACAATGGCTTGAGAGGTAAAACAAAACAATAAGAACTTACCCAACAATATGAACAGAAATCTACCCCAAATATCAATCCTCTCAATAAATGTGAATGGCTTGAATTGTCCTCTGAAGAGACATAGACTGGTTGAGTGGATAAAAAATTATAAGCCAAGTATCTGCTGTCTCCAGGAAATGCATCTAACCCACAAAGACACTTTCAGACTCAAGGTCAAGGATTGGAAAACAAACTTTCATGCAAATAGAAACCAAAAGAGAGCAGGGGTAGAGATCCTGATTTCAGACAGCATACATTCTAAATTAGCAAAAGGAAAGAAAAACAAAGATGGTCACTACATAACGGTGAAAGGAAAAATCCAACAAGAAGATTTAACAATTCTTAATATCTATGCACCCAACAGAGGAGCACCCAGATATATAAAGCAAATCCTGTATGAACTAACTGGCATGATAAACAGTAATGCCATAGTAGCAGGGGATTTCAACACCCCACTGTCTGAAATGGACAGATCCTCCAAATAAAAAATAAACAAAGACATACTGGACTTAAACAGAGCTCTATAACAAATGGGTCTAACAGACATCTACAGAACATTCCACCCAAATAAAGCAGAATATACATTCTTTTCATCAGCTCATGGAATTTTCTCCAAAATTGACCACACGCTAGGCCACAAATCAGACCTCAACAAATTTTAAAAAATAGAAATTGTACAAAGTATCTTCTCAGACCATAGTGGTATAAAACTAGAGATCAATACCAACAGAAACACTCACTGCTTCACAAAGTCATGGAAATTAAACAATCTATTGCTAAATGACTGCTGGGTGAAGGAAGATATTCAGATGGAGATCAAAAAATTCTTTGAATTAAATGATAACAGGAACACAAGCTATCAAAACCTGTGGGATACAGCAAAAGCATTCCTGAGAGGAAAACTAATAGCATTAAATGCTGACATCCAAAAGACAGAAAGCTCACAAATCAATAAACTAATAAACCATCTCAACAAACTAGAAAAGGAAGAGCAAATTAATTCTAAACCTAGAAGAAGAAAGGAAATAACTAAGATCAGAGTAGAATTAAATGAAATTGAGAATAAAAGAACTATACAGAAGATCAATAAAACCAAAAGCTGGTTTTTCGAAAAGATAAACAAAATTGGTAGCCCTTTTGCTAGATTGACAAGAACTAGACAGGAGATGATTTTAATAAACTAATCAGAAATGAAAAAGGAGAAGTCACTACAGACATCATGGAAATACAGAACATTATCTTTGACTACTATAAAAATCTATATGCCCAAAAACTACAAAATGTGCAGGAAATGGACAAATTCTTGAACACATACAACCTCCCTAAGTTCAACCAGTAGGAAATCGAATTCCTGAACAGACCAATATCAAGCACAGAAATTGGAGCAGCAATAAAAAATCTTCCAAAAAAAAAAAAAAGTCCTGGTCCATATGGGTTCACACCTGAATTTTACCAAACATACAAAAAAGAACTCATACCTATACTGCAGAAATTATTCCAAAACATTGAGAAGGATAGTATCCTCCTAACTCAATCTACAAAGCCAATATCACCTTCATACCAAAGCCAGGAAAGGATGTAGCAAAAAAAAGAAAACTACAGACCAATATCCCTCGTGAATATAGATGCAAAAATTCTCAACAAAATTTTAGCAAACCGAATCCAACAGCTCATCAAAAAAATAATTCACCATGACCAGGTGGGCTTTATCCCAGGGATGCAAGGCTGGTTCACCATATGCAAATCTATAAAATGTAATTCACCACATAAATAAAAGCAAGAACAAAGACCATAAGATTCTCTCAATAGACACAGAAAAAGCATTTGATAAAATCCAGCATACTTTTATGATAAAAACCCTTAACAAAATAGGCATAGATGGGACATTCCTTAAAATTATTAAGGCCATATATGACAAACCCACAGCCAGTAACATATTGAATGGGGAAAAATAGAAAGTATTTCCACTTAGAACTGGAATCAGACAAGGTTGCCCACTATCTCCACTTCTATTGAACATAGTGCTGGAAGTCCTTGCCAGAGCAATCAGACAAGAGAAGGGGATTAAGTGTGTCCAAATGGGGGCAGAAGAGGTCAAATTCTCACTCTTTGCTAATGATATGCTATTATGCCTAGAAAATCCCAAGGATTCAACCAAGAGACTCCTGGAATTGATAAACTAATTCAGTAAAGTCTCAGGATACAAAATTAATACACACAAATCAGTGGCATTCATATACGCCAATAACAGTCAAGCTGAAAATCAAATCAAAGACACAACACTTTTCACAATAGCATGAAAGAAAATTAAATATTTTGGAATATATTTAACAAAGGAAGTGAGAGATATTTATAGGGAGAACTATGAAACACTGAGAAAATAAATTGTAGAAGATGTATGCAGATGAAAATCCCTACCATGCTCATGGATTGGTAAAATCAGTATTGTTAAAATGTCCATTCTACCTAAAGTGATCTACAGAATTAATGTAATCTCTATCAAAATTCCACCATCATTCTTGACAGATTTATAAAAAATAATTCTATGCTTTGTCTGAAACCAGAGAAGACCTCGTATAGCCAAAGCAATCTTAAGCAAAAAGAACAAATTGGGAGGCACCAGTCTTCCAGACTTCAATCTTTACTACAAGGCTATAGTAACCAAAACAGCATGGTACTGAACAGGAACAGAGATACAGACCTTTGGAATAGGACAGAGATCCCAGATATAAAACCATCCTCATACTGTAATCTAATCTTAGACAAAGCAGACAAGTATACATTGGGGATAAGAATCTCTATTCAATAAGTGGTGCTGGGAAAACTGGATATCCACATGCAGAAGATTGAAATTGGATCCCCACCTCTCACCTCTCACCAAAATCAACTCATGTTGGATAACAGACTTAAACCTAAGGTGTGAAACCTTAAGAATTCTGGAAGAAAATGTGGGGAAGACTCTTTTAGACATTGGCCTAGGTAAAGAATTTATGAGGAAGACCCCCAAAGCAATCACAGCAGCAACAAAAATTAATAAATGTGACCTGATCAAATTAAAAAGCTTCTGCACAGCCAAGGAAACTGTCATTAGAGTTAAAACCTACAGAATGGGAGAAAATATTTGCTTTCTACACAACCGATATAGGGCTGATAACAAGAATCTATATAGAACTTAAGAAAATCAACAACAAAAAAATCAAACAATCCCATCAATAAATGACCAAAGGACATAAACGGAAACTTTTCAAAAGAAGACACACTAATGGCCAGAAAACATATAAAAAAGTGCTCAACATCTCTAATCATTAGGGAAATGAAAATAAAAACTACAATGAGATATCACCTAACTCAGTGAGATTAGCCTCTATCAAAAAGTCCAAAAATAACAAATGCTGACATGGATGTGGAGAGATTGGAACACTCTAACACTGCTGGTGGGACTGCAAATTAGTACAACTCCTGTGGAAAGTAATTTGGAGATACTGTAAAGAGTTAAAAATAAAAATACCATTTGATCCAGCAATCCTACTACTAGGCATCTATCCAAAGGAAAAAAGACATTCTATAATAAAGACATCTGCACTCAAATGTTTATAGCAGCACAATTTACAGTTGCAAAGATGTGGAAACAACCCGAATGACCATCAATACATGAGTGGATTAATAAAATGTGGTATACGTATACCATGGAATACTACTCAACTACAAAAAACAATGGTGATCTAGCACCTCTTATATTATCCTGGATACAGATTGAGCCCACCATCTTTTGAGGTGAGCTATCACAAGGGTGGAAAAACATGCACCACATGTACTCGCCATCAAACTAGTACTAACTGATCAACACTATGGTGCTCACAAGGTACTAATACGCACTGAGTGCCAGTCAGGTAGGGGCAAGGGGGGTAAATCCAAAGCTAATGGAAACAGGGCACACTGTACGGGGGAAGGGCACGCTTGTAGTCCTAGCTTGAGCAAGGCAAATGCATTTCATGTAACCAAAATGTTTGTACCCCCATAATATCCTGAATTAAAATATATATATATTTAAAAAAATTTTTTAAAGAATTTGGAAAAAACTTGATAGTAAGAGAAAATATTTGCAAATCAAATCCAGAATACATAAAAATTCTCAAAACTTAATGATAAAAAACAGGCAATCCATCAAAAAATAGGTAAAATATTTGAACAGACACTTCACCAAAGAAATATATGGATGGCAAGTAAGCACTTGCTCAATGTCATCAGTCCTTAAGAAAATGTAAATTAAAAGCACAATGAGATACCATTACATTTAGCACATCTAAAACTAAAAAGATTGAGTATGCCAATGGTTTGTATAGATGTAGGATAACTAGAACATTCATATATTTTCAATGGAGAAGTATAAAGGTATAACCAGTTTGGGGCAGTTTCTTAAAAAGTTAAACCTACATACATATAATTCAACCATTTCACTTCTAGGTATATACTCAAGAGAAATGAAAGTATATGTCCAGGCAAAGACTTGTACATGAATATTAATAAATTAGCAAACATTTTAGGAATCTCTCATATAAATTAAAATGCACCACCTTATAAATAGAAGATCACTATATAAAACAATACCTTTGAATCAGAGAAATGTCCCTGAAGTTAAGTGAGTTGTAGCTGAATTTTAAAAGACATGAAGGCTATGGAATGGTAGAAGGGGAACTTGGAGAAATTATTTCAGATGAGGAAAATACCTCTTGTGGCAGGCCTAAAAGACAAATGAATTAAAAGAAAGTGGAAAGTATGGGTATAGTAGAGAGCCAGGCTTCAAGGTCATTGCTATGGTTTGAATATGTCCCCTAAATTCATATGTTGAAAACTTTGTCCCCGAAGCAACAGTATTGAGAGATGGGACCTCTAAGAGGTGATCTAAGAGCCCTCATGAATGGATTAGTGTCATTATCACAGGACTGGGGTCATTAGCATGACAGTGGATTTCTTATAAAAGTGAATTTGACTCTCTCTTGCTCCCTCTTCATGTTCTCTTGCTCTTCCACCTTTAGCCGTGGGATAATGCAGCACAAAGAGCCTCACCAGATGCAGAATCCATGCTCTTGGACTTCCCAGCCTCCAGAACCATGAGCCAAATAAATTTCTGTTCATTATAAATTACCTGGTCTTGGTCTTCTGTTATAGCAGCACAAAACAGATAATTACTAATTTAAAAATTTTTTTAAATAAATTAATCTTTAAAACTGGTGAACATGATTCAGGGAAACTGTGGATAACAGTCATTGCATATATTTCCACAAGAAATGTTGACCCCATTTGGAGAATTCTCCACAGCTGAATAAGCTCCCCAGAGTATTCTCCCTCCTCCCAGGATCCTCCTCTGCTCCCCCCCGCCCCACTGCACACACCCAGCTGTTTCCCTATGAAGCAGAGGGAGAAAAAAAATAGGTCCAACATATACAAAGGGGAAAATAGTAATTGCACTATGCTGACTGAATCTGAGAGAGTAATTTCTGCTAACCAAGACTGCCTTCTGCCTGCTCTCAAGGGGCCAGCTCTGGGGAAGTCAGCAATGCATCTGCATTCAGCGATGGTCTTGGAGGAGACCCACGTCACCATATGCAGAAGAGTTCCAGGAACTCTGGGAGGCTGTATGTTCCAGCCAGAAAGAAGGAACACAGAAAGCAGGCTTGAAGTGGAGCCCAGAAAGGACTCTAGTAACCAGAGGCATGAGTGAGGGAAATGAGCACTTCCAAGTTGCTCAGGAATTCTCAGAATCAATAGACAGTCTACATACTTAATGGTTAAAATATGCTGTTTACAGCATTCTTTTCTGTTCATTAAACTTCTTGCTACAATTCTGAACAAAAGTGCTGACAGCTAATAGGAAGAGAACACTGGCTAATTCGGGATAATGAATATTCCCATGCATCCCCATACCGAAGTAGGATATTGATAACAAGAGTAGTATTAGTGGCTAGAGGCTACTACTAAGCACACATTTCCCTTTTTATAGTTTCACAATAATAGTATGTCATATTGGTGGCATAATTATCCTTCAACACAGAGAAAAATGTAATATTAAAAGAAATATAGAAATTTTGGCAAGCACATCATAGAAAATTTTAAAAATTAATTCCACCAAAGAAAATTCTGATACATGCTACAAACCTTGAGGACATTATGCTAAGTGAAATAAGCCAGTCACAAAAACACAAAATACTGTATGATTCCACTTATATAAGGTGTCTAGAGCAATCGAATTCACAGAAACAGAAAGTAGAATGGTGGGGGCCAAAGGCTGGGGGTGGGGAGGATGGGAGTGTACTATATAGGTTTAGAGCTTCAGTGTTGCAAGATGAAGTTTCAGAGATCGGTTGTACAACAATGTGAATATATTTAATAATACTGAACTGTACACTTAAAAGTGGTTAATATGGTAACTTTTATGTTTTATATACTTTACCATAATTTTTAAAAAGTTTTAAAGGTCATGAAAAAAATAGTAAATTCACCAGTAATCAGACTTTCTGAAAAGCATTTGCATGATTGAATAAACCTTAAAAACAAAAACATGTGGAATGTAATATTTTTAAGTATGCAGTTGGAAAAAAGAATAAATTAAATGGGCATTTATTGAGTCCCAATACAGGCTTATCACTGGGTTAGATCATTTTACATATGTTATTATATTAAATTCTCACAATAAACCTGGAAGTAGATGTTCCAGTCTTGATTTTGAAAATGAAAAAATTTAGATACAGAAAGGACAAATATGTTGCCTAAATTTTCACAGCTGATAACCAGTCCAGGGGACTAATCGATTGCCTGTTACTGGAAAAATAAGAGTCATTACAATGAAAGTTTGGAGAATGAAGGAAAGAAATATACTTCTCTCCTCCCACCTTATTTCACTTTTCTTTCCAGATTTACTGAATCCTGAGAAGAAATTCAAAAACTGATAGCCTAACATTCATGGAGAAAATTGCAGGAGAAAGCTCTGAGAGTTTCTTAATTACCGTAAGATTGTGGAGCTGGAAATAATAGCAAGGTATCTGACAGAAAACACTGTCCTGAGAAAGGTCTCACGAGCCTGAGCATGTGCAAAATGAGCTGCCAGAGGGAGAGAATGGGATTAGAAAATATGCACATTTTCCACATCTGTATGTTTCAGTTTTGCTTTGATGTAAAGTGTTTTGGTCAGGATACCAGATTCAATTGAATTTCCGCCACTTAATAAAAACTTTGCATATCATTTAAACCAAGGAATTTACATCTGTCAAGGCCATGAAACAGGTGACTACTCACACGGAGCAAGGTGAGCACAGTTTAATACGGAGTTATTTATGAAGGCGTGGATGATATGCAAAGAAACCCCCAACGAAAACCACAGCACCCTGTGCAAGTTTCTGAGAACATTTACGGTAGGCTGGGCTAAGCTACGATGTTTGGTAGGTCAGGTGTGTAAATTCATTTTCTACTTATGATATTTTCAACTTACGATTGGCTTATTGGAGTGTAACCTCATCATAAATGGAGTCGCATCTGTATTTTTCTTATTTAATAGTATTCTCTAGCTGTGATTGTACATGCTCTGCCAATCACATTTACCAACTACATTACTAAAGGGAACCATAAGGTAAGCACTATTAACAGAAATACTAGCTTGCAAGCATATTATATGCACTTTCATACGCTGTCCTTCAGGTTTCTTTTTTTTTTTCTTTCTTTTTTTTTTTTTTATTTCAGCTTATTATGGGGGTACAAAAGTTCTGGTTAGATATATTGCCCATATCCCTCCCATTCCCCCGAGTCTTAGCTTCAAGCGTGTCTATTCCCCAGACAGTGCACATTGCACTCTTCTTGTAGGTATACACCCATCCCCTCGCCCACCCCTATCCCCCCAAGTCAGAACTTCAAGCGTGCCCATTCTCCAGACAGTGCACATTGCACTCATCATGTAGGTATACACCCATTCCCTCCCTCCACCCTCCATCTCTGTCCAATACACAATTGGTGTTATTCCCAAATGTGCACTTAGGTGATGATCA
>CM052453.1:20866032-20883581 GCA_028533085.1 Varecia variegata
ACTTGGGTTGTTTCCACATCTTTGCAATTGTGAATTGTGCTGCTATAAACATTCGGGTGCAGGTGTCTTTTTTCTACAATGTCTTTTGTTCTTTGGCTGAATGCCCAATAATGGGATTTCTGGATCAAATAGTAGGTCTACTTGTATCTGTTTAAGGTATCTCCATATTGCTTTCCACAGAGGTTACACTAGTCTGCAGTCCCACCAGCAGTGTATGAGTGTTCCTATCTCTCTGCATCCATGCCAACGTTTATTGTTTTGGGACTTTTTGATAAAGGCCATTCTCACTGGAGTTAAGTGATATATCTCATTGTGGTTTTGATTTGCATTTCCCTGATGATTAGAGATGTTGAGCATTTTTTTCATACGTTTGTTGGCCATTCCTCTGACTTCTTTTGAAAAGTTTCTATTCGTGTCCTTTGCCCACTTTTTGATATGGTTGTTTGATTTTTTCTTGCTGATTTTCCTGAGTTCTAAATAGATTCTAGTTATCAGTCCTTTATCAGATGTGTAGCCTGCAAAAATTTTTTCCCATTCTGTAGGTTTTCTGTTTCCTCTTGTGACAGTTTCTCTGGCTGTGCAGAAGCTTTTTAATTTGATCAGGTCCCATTTATTTATTTTTGTTGTTGCTGTGATTGCCTTTGGGGTCTTCTTCCTAAATTCTTTGCCTAGGCCAATGTCTATAAGAGTCTTTCCTACATTTTCTTCTAGGATTCTAATAGTTTCACACCTTAAGTTTAAGTCTGTTATCCCCCGTGATTTGACTTTTGTGAGAGGTGAAAGGTGTGGGTCCTGTTTCAAGTTCACTGATTTTTTTTCCTTCAACGATCTACCTCTATCACTAATTGATAAGGTGATATCCTCTAGTCCTTGTCATGATTAGTTGCTGTTTCATAATTTGCATGTCAACAATTGTATTTTCTGGCCACCACCTCCTATCTTTCCCACTCAGTTCTTACTCCAAAAATCCTTTGATTTCACTGGGACCTACAAGCCATTGTTCTTACTGCTTTTTTAGTGTCCCAGGTCCTCCTTGTGTCCTTACTCACCCAGCCTAGATAACATGGTCCACTATTATCACTCCCTGCACATGTACTTTACTCTCTTTAAAACCCTTTTGTGCTTTATTGATCTTTCTTGGTTAAATTGCAAACCTGGTCAAACTGATCTCTGTTTTCTCCATATCTGTGACACCTGAATGTAGGTAGAAAAAAATCCCCGAGAATGCTAAAGGTCTCACTTTATATTTGTGACTAATAACCCTAGTCCCTTCATTTTCCACTCTCCTGGGTAATTACTTCAGTTTTTTTCCTCTCTTCTATATAATTATGGTCTTTACCATGACAGAAAGTACGTGAGCCTATGAGTATGTTTAAAATGCAATGCTCGGAGAACAGACTCTTCATGGAGAACCATTCTATGAGAATCCTAACTACATATAAAGTGCCTAATATTTGTTTATTATGGGTCAACTCTCTGATTTACAGATCACTGCTCTACTAGAAGAGATTTAGTCATTGTGATATTTTAAGCTGTAACTATCTTTTTCCTCAGAGTTTTTTATTGCCCATTAGGTGAAAGGACTACAGCTCTTGGCAAGTATACTTATAATCAGAAGTTGTAGTTAGCATGCATTTTTTAACATAAATAAATATTTTAAAGGTATATATACATCGGTTACTATTTGGAGGGGCCACCCAGAAATTTCTAGAGCGTAAGACTTGATTTTCTGGACTGTGTAGAGGAAAATGAGAGGAGAGACATAGCTGCATATATGTCATTAATGGACCACTCCCTGGAATATGTTTTTTCCCCATATTTTTTTCTCTGGGAGAATTTGTTAGTATAGCATTTGAAGCATGGTGTCTTAGTCTGTTTTGCATTGCTATAAGGGAATACCTGAGACAGGGTAATTTATAAAGAAAAGAGGCTTATTTGGCTCACTGTTCTGCTGGCTTTACAAGAAGCCTGGCATCAGCATCTGCTTCTGGAGAGGGCTTTGGAGAGCTTCCAGTCAGGGTGGAAAGTGGAGGAGCAGGCATGTCATATGGCCGGCGAGAGAGGAAGCCAGAGAGAAGGAGGAAGTATCAGGGTCTTTTTTCACCAATGGGAGCTCAAAGGAGCCAGTAGAGCAAGAACTCACTCATTACATCAGGAAAGGCACCAAGCCACTCATGAGGGATCTACCTCCATGACCCAAACACCTCCCACTCAGCCCCACCTTCAGCTGCGGAGATGGGATTTTAACATGAGATTTGCAGGGTACAAACATCCAAACTATATCACTTAGAATGTGCTTTCTTTCATATTTTTTCTCTGGGAGAATTTGTTAGTATAGCATTTGAAGCATGGTTTCTTGCCTTATATTTGAAGAGACATCAATTACACAAAATTAAAATATTTCAAATTAAAGTAGTTAAATATACTAAGACTAGAAATGCATATGGATTCTGAAAGAAAAGTAACTTTTTGTTTTGTTATTCTTTTTGAAAGGTTGGGGATGATCTGAGTTCATTCTTGGAATGTTTTTCACAGTTTGCAGCTCAGGTTGAAGAAACAGTTAAGGAAGAACGTAATGTAGGTATTCTGTATAAACTGCCAAGTATAAAATCTTAAAACATGTGTTGGTTGTTGAAACTTGAATGTGATAGCCAGTCAGCAATATTAGCCTAGATTCAATGCCTTAAGGAGTTATACATGGCATTGTTAAGCATTATTTATTTATTTTTATTCTTTTTTCATCAGCAAGGGTATTATGTCCAAATCAAAGATTATGCCACTGACCCACCACTAATAAGACACGAATTTTGAGTTGATTTTTCAATGTTGTGTGGGTGTTAATGAACTGCCATATCCCCTCACTCAGAGCAGTTAAGTAGTTACAAGATAGTTAAAAATATTGACGGGGAGACAATCAGCAACAAAGGGAGAGTGATTGGCCATTAATAGAGAATGACTACACAATTATGGTTTAGTATCACAGCCCTTATCAATTATCCATGAGTAAAAAGTAAGAATATATAGAGTTGTTTATATTGTCTTTTTCTTTCATATGTTGGTATACACTTGATTTCTTGCTTTTGGCAATATTATATTTTAAATTGGCATATAATAATTAATGTATTTTTGGAGTACATAGTGATATTTTGTATAGTGCATAGTGATATTTTGATACAGAGTAATTAGCCTGTCACCTCAAACATTTATGATTTTTTTGTATTGTGAATATTTAAAATCCTTTCATCCAGCTATTTAAAAATATGTAATAAATTATTTTTAACTATAACTATAGTTATCCTACAGTACTATAGAACACTATAACTTACTCCTCCTGTCTAGCTGCAATTAGGTATTCTTTAGCCTACTTCTCTCTATGCCCCTTCACCCCTACCCTTCTCATTCTCTAACAGCCACTATTGTACTTTCTACTTCTATGAGATCAACTTTTTTTTAGCTTCCACATGAGTGAGAACATACAATATTTATTTTTCTGTTCCTGGCTTATTTTTCTTAATATTATATCTTCCAGGCCCATCCATGTTGCCACAAATAACAGGATTTTATTCTTTTTCTGAGGCTTAATAGTATTCCATTCTCTATATATACCATCTTTACCTATTCATCTGTTTTTTCAAAATTCTTTATTTTTATTTTTGTAGAGACAGGGACTTGCTCTGCCATTCAGGCTGCAGTACAGTAGCACAGTTACAGCTCACTGTAATCTCACATGCCTGGGCTGAAATGATTCTCCCACCTCAACCTCCCAAGTAGCCAGGACTACTAGTGTACACCACCATGCTTGGCTCAGTTTTGAAAACTTTTATTGGTAGAGACAGGATCTGCTATGTTGCCTAGGCTGGTTTTGAACTCATGGCCTCAAGTGGTTTTCCCACCTTGGTCTCCTAAAGTGCTGGGATTATAGGCATTACCCATGGCATCCCATCCCATTCATCTGTTGATGAGCCCTTAGGTTGATTCCGTATCTTGGCTATTGCGAATAGTGTTGCAGTAAACATGTAAGTGCAGATGACTCCTTGATACACTGTTTTCTTTCCTTTGGATATATACCAGCATAGGATGGCTGTATATGGTATGTGGTAGTTCTATTTGTAGTTTTTTAAGGAATCTCCATGCTGTTTTCCATAATGGCTGTACCAGTTTACATTCCCACCAACAGTGTAGGATACTTTTTCTTTTTGATAATAGCCATTTTAACTGGGGTGAGATGATATGTCATTGTGGTTTTGATTTACATTTCCCTGGTGGTTACTGATGTTGAGCATTTTTCCATATACTTGTTGACCATTTTTATGTCTTTCTTTTGGGAAGTACCTATTCAGGTCATTTGTCCATTTAAAAATCAAATTATTTGTTTCTTTACTGTTGTTTGAGTTCCTTGTATTTTCTGGAGTTTAATCCCTTGTCAGATGAATTTTTTTTTTTTTTGCAAATATTTTCTCCCATTCCGTAGATTGTCTATTTATTCTGTTGGTTATTTCTTTTGCTGTACAGAAGCTTTTTAGTTTAATTTAGTCCTTATTTATTTTTGTTTTTGTTGTATTTGCTTTTGGGGTCTTAGTCATAATTTTTTTTTACCTAGGCCAATGTCCAGAAGAGTTTTTCCTAAGTTTTCTTATAGGATTTTTCTGGTTTCAGGTCTTACATTTATAAACATCTTTAATCCATCTTGAGTTAATTTTTGTATATAGTGAGAGATAGGGATCCACTTTAATTCTTTCTATGTGGCTCTTCAATTTTCCCAGCACAATTTATTGAACAGGACATCCTTTTCTTAGTGTATGTTTTTGTCTGTTTTGTTGAAGATCATTTGTTGTAGGTGTATGGTTTTATTTCTGGGTTCTGTATTCCGTTCCATTGGTCTATGTGTTTACTTTTATACTAGTACCATGCTGTTTTGGTTACTGTAACCTGTAGTATAATTTAAAGTTGGATAATGTGATGCAGCCAGATTTGTTCTTTTTGCTGAGGATTGCTTTGGCTGTTCAGGCTCTTTTTAAATTCCATATGAAATTTGGGATTTTTTTTTCTATTTCTGTGAAAAATGACATTGGTATTTTGATGGGAATTGAATTAATCTGTGAATCACTTTGGGCAGTATGGACATTTTAATAATATTGATTCTTCCAATCCATGAGCATGGGATATTTTTCCATTTGTATGTGTTATCTAGGATTTTTTTCATCAGTGTTTTGTAGTTTTCCTTGTGGAGATCTTTCACCTTCTTGGTTAAGTATATTCCTAAGTTTTTTTTTTGTAGCCATTGTAAATGGGATTGAGTTCTTGATTTGATTCTCAGCTTGGCTGTTATTAGTGTATACTGATTTGTGCACATTAATTTTGTAACCTGAGATTTCACTGAATTTATTTATCAATTCTAGGAGTCTTTTGGAGAAGTCTTTAGGGTTTTATAGATACAGGATCATATCATTGGCAAACAGGGATAGTTTGACCTCCTCTTTCCTGAGTTGGATGCCCTTTATTTTTTTCTCTTGGAAAGAGAAGTCATAGAACTTCCAATACTATATTGAATGGAAGTGGTGACAGTGGGCATCCTTGTCTTGTTCCAGTTCTTAGGGGGAATGCTTTCAACTTTCCCCCATTTAGTATGATGTTGGCTGTGAGTTTGTCATGTATAACTTTTATTATTTTGAAATATCTTCCTTCTATGCTTAATTTGTTAATGATTTTTATCATGAAAAGGTGTTGGATTTTATCAAATACTTTTTCTGCATCTATTGATTTGATCTATGATTTTTGTTTTCAATTCTCTTTATGTGGTAAATCACATTGATTGATTTGCATATGTTGACTCATCCTTGCATCCCTGGGATGAAACCCACTTGATCATGGTGAATTATTTTTTTGAATTTAAATTTTATTTCTTACCTATTTTGAGAAGATATATGAAATGATTTATATGAATTATTTGGGGGCCTCCTAATATAGGTCTATAAGGGTAGAAAATTATTTTTTATTCTAGAACTAAGTTGTCTATGCAAGATGAACTCAAAACACTATCTCTAAATATAAAAGTATTATGATTTTGGACTGTAGATTTATAAAGTTATATTTTAATAATTAGTGCTCTTTTGTGATTGAAAATTACAAAAGACTTGAACTAAATATTATGTCATGTCTTACATCATGAAGAATTCTATTTTAAATGTATTAATTAAAACTTTATTTTCCAGATTTTGGAATCTCTTTTTAAGGTATGTTCAATATAATACAGCTTGAGCCTACTAAAACTTAATATAGGAATACATGTACATGAAGAAGAGGTTTCTAAGTCTTGAGGAAGTAAAAGAACTTCCAAACTTGTAGCTCTATACATTTAAAAACTTTATATTCAGTTGTGTATTGGATTAGTTCCATTCTGAATTCTAAGTGATATTTTGGTTAGGAACTCATAGGTGATAGATGAGAATTCACAGACACAGATACACATATATGTATACATTTATTTTACTGCAGACATTTAACTTGTCATTAACTATTTCTTTTTTGTTCCTTTTTTTAAAAAGTGGTTTCAGTGGCAAGTCAATCAGATGGAAGAAGTAAGTATAAGGTTTCTTAATTGTTAATTAAATTAATATTTTAGCTCATTTGAAAACCAATTTCAAGTATGTGTAAGTTAAAAATTTTTAAATAACTGTTGGTCATAAAGTAATCTTTTGATTTAGTTGGAGAAGGAATAAGTGGATGGAATAAAATGTTTCTTAGTGACTTACACGCTATATTCCTGCATATATCTGGTATACTTCAAGTTGGACTGATGCATTCTTTCTCCTAAAATTGAATAACGGAAACTAATTGATTATTTTTTCTTAATTTATATAAGAGTAACTAACAAAAGAGAATTTATCAATTAAAAAATTTGTGCTATGTTTAAAAATCATGCAAAATATGATATATGTGTAGACAAAATTATATATTGATTTTCTCTAAATTTAATGTGTTATTTTAAAGATGTTCTTCTGTACTTTTTATTTTCAGGTACTTTACCACCAGTTTGAGAACTACTGGTTTCTGTCCTTAGAAACTTTTAATTCTATTCTAGAAAAGACTTTATATGTGCTGTTAGTATAGCAGAATGATGTCCAGGGTAGTGATGTACAGAAATGTTTTAGTTCTCCCTTGGTCACGCTTATGGTGCAGTCCAATTAAATACTCTTGAAACCCAGGCTTTTCAAAGAAAAGAGGCTGATTTACTTGGGATACAAAATTAAAGGTGAATATAGAAACTGCAACTATATCCCAGTACCTTCTAATTATTTTACCTCTGGGCTCAGAGTAGAAGACTTTCATGGTCTGTACACTCTTCGCTTTAGGATAGATATGATTAACATTGGAAGAGTGTTAGTGGGTCTTCTTTGACTATGGCATAGTGGTCTTTACCTTTCCAGAGAAGTAGGGTTGGGATGAAGTCTACTATTCCTCTACCCTTTTGTAAAATGTGTACTTCTTTGAAACTTGGGAAATTCAGCTTGTCTTCTGCCTTCTTACTTTCATCTATCAACCTCTTTTTATTGTTTTATTCATGAATTTGCCTTACTCTTTTCTTTTTACACCCAGTCTTGTCGATGTACATGACCTATCCAAAACCCTGGCCTCTCAGTTCCTTGACTTCCTCATTTCCAAAGATCCAGTGTTCTTTACCATTGGCCTTCACTTCCAGTCACACTCTGGACCTGTCATTAACCAAATTGCTTTTTTTTTTAAATCTCCAATTCAGACAACTTATTCTTGAACTATAAATTTCTATCTTTCCAATTATTACTTTATATACCTCTCTTTGACTTCATCAAGACCTCCAGTTCATTCATTCCCTCTACCTTCTTGCAATATTTTTATTGTTAATCCTTCTGTTTAGCTTGGAGACTGTGTACTTCATCACAGTGAATTTTTTTAACTACCTGATGTCCCTTATCTCTTTCTTTTTTCATTGCACCAGTCTTGCATACAAAACTTAACCCTGAATAAATGCAATTATTTACTTTCTCTGGCCCTATAGCTTAGCTTGAAACACTGCTGAAGGAAATATTAATAAAACAGTGGGTGAGACATGATCACTCCAAATACTGCCTGGCAATTCTATTGCACTTCTGAAAAAATTTCAACCTTTGCCAGCTACTATCTACAGTCCACTCCCTCTGTCCCATTTTTGTCTTCACTCTGATCTAATTGCTTGGAATGCTCTAAATACAAGCCATTGGTTGGGACCCCTTCAATTCCTGACACCATACAAAATATGTATGTCTATACTCATTTTCTCTTCCTTTTTTCCTATTAAAACAGAGATATTGTTCCTCCTAATACTTAAGACTGATTCCTTCCCTTCTGTTTTGGATCCCATCTCCTCTTACCTTCTCAAGAACTTTGATTAGTCATTCTCTCTTGTATATTCAACCTCTCTTATTCAGTTGTGTCCTTTCTTTTAGTTTTTAAATATGCTCATCCATCTCTCATTTGATGCCACATTCCCCTCTAGTTTTAGGCCTTTCATTAACCAATTTAAAAAAATTATTTTGTATACAAATTTACTCACATTAGGGAAACAGTAAATTATTGTCAGGGAATAAAGGCAAAAAAGATAAGTGAGTGGAGAGAAAAATATTGTAGATGGTCTTTGAACAACTAAATTAGTTTGCTGTTTTTAAAAAGTGTTATTCAATTGATCAACTGGTACCTAGCGAAGAGGTTAATCTAGGCATTTTTTCCTTGTAAGAGCCAAATAGGGGTATCAAGTAAAACAATTTGAGTTGTTTACAGATTTTCTATTAATATAAAACCTTAAGAGTTTAGCTGTGAAGCATATGTTACAGCTTCAGAGCCAAATTTATATTAATTTACTATACACTATGTCTTACTTCCCAAGCAGTTCTCAACCTACCCAGACTAAATTCTATCTCCATAACCAAGAAAACATTCTCTCCATCTGGTTCCTCATAATTTGTATGTAGTTAAATTCAACAGACATTTTTCTTTACCTCAGCCACAGTTAACATTGTTTATTACTCCCTGGTTTTGAAGCAGTTTTTCTTTGGCTTCTGTGAATTACACTCTCCTGCCTATTGTTTTACCTCTTCAGCTGCCTCCTTTTCAGAGTCACCTCCTTTACCCCACCAGTAAATGTTAAAGTGCCTCAAGATTTTATCCTTTGCATTCCTTTTTTCTCTTTTTACTCCAAACTTTCTCCCTAGTCAATCTTGTCTAGTTTTTCCATTCAAGTATTACGTTTATGCTGGTAATTTAGAAACATACACCTTTTGCTCAAAACAATTTTCTGGAAGTCCAGGCTTGTATACGATTACTATGAGACTATTCCACCTCAAATCCAATGGTTCAAAACTAAGAATTTTTTTACCCCTATACTCATACCTCTTTTAGTGTTCCCTATTTCAGTGAATGGTAGTACTATTTATCAAATTGAGTAAACCGGAAATGTGGTAACCATCCTTGACAACTCACTTCTGCCTATTCCTAATACTTAATCCATCCATGAATCCTTTTGATTTTTACCTCCTAAATAGCTGTCAAATTTGCCCACTTTTCTCTGTATCTATTGTTTACACATTTAGTGCTAGTTGCCATCATCTGCAGTACGCCTGAAATCCCAGTTTATGCATTCATAATCCCCGGGAGGAATGCTCACTACACAGCTATACTTCCGATCTGGAATTACAAGTTTTTCAATGTTTAAACCCATAATTACTTCTCTTGGATAGTTTCTTAATTTGGTGTATCAGGTGTATTTGGTGTATAAGGCCTAAGTGTTTGTATTATCTTCTTCCTTTCAAGGCATGTTTCTTCAAGGAGTGTAGTTGATGGAACATGTTTAAATGTCACTCAAGATATGTTTTATAAATGCACATTACTGAATTAGAATTTTTTGTGTGTATATTTGTGGGTTAGAAATCTGTTGATTTAAAAGGTTTTCTTAAGATATTCTTATGCACACTAACATTTGAGAATCTTGGAATGATATTCTTTTTACTGCTGACAGGTTTTATTGTCAGAACATGCTGGTGAGGTTAATGCCAGTGGTCATGTTGTGTTAACAGAGATACATGTTGAAGTCATCAGACTATATGGTGAGCTCCACCAGAGAAATGTAGAATGAGCCTGTAACCTGTAACCTGTGTTCTTCAGGGTTGTCGTGTTGGAATTTGTGCTCCATAAGTCTCTGATGAAATTATTTAGCTGATAATCCCACTGTCTATTCCATACTGCTTTAGTTCCACACCTTCCTCTCTTCTCCCAGAAAAGACTTCCATTCAGATTTAATCCCTATTGGGAAATATAACGTATCAGTTAGAGTCTAATCAAGAGACAAAAACCACACAGTAATTTGATTAGGAAAAGTTTAATGTAAAGAATTATTATAACAGAGGGCTATATCTACTAAAGGGGCACAGAAAATCCTAACAAATATGGGATTAGAAGACACAGGGAATAGCCTCTACTTCTAGGATGGATGTAAGTAGAGTTCTCAAGGAAGAACAAATATGAATACCCTCAACCCTCCTCTCCCCTCAACCCAGGGCTAAGATCCAGACCTTCTGAAGAGGGAGCAGCTGTCATCACTAGATAGCAAAGTTTGCAAGGGTGCCATGCTAGGGGAACTTGAACTCACTGGGATGCTGCCAGTGGGTGATACACTAGGTGTATCATGAGGGTGATACACTAGGAGACCACTCTCTGTGGTGCTGTGAAAAACCATCTTGTAGAGAGTTACTGTATCTCTTGCTGGAAAGCTGTCTACAAGGGTGATATGCTGTAATCCTCCCAAAGGGAAGTTCTGCGCCGGTGGATTTTGCTAAGAAGTTCTGGGGGAAGCTGCACGTGGGAATGTGCTATGCCAGGGACCTCACCATGAAACCATCCATAGCGGTCGTGCTGTTGAAACTGGCTGGAGGTGAGTGCTACTAGATACACTATGCACTGCCCTACTAGTAAACAGAGAGAGATGACAAAACTAGGAAGAAAAGCTTCTTCCGCCTCCAGTGCCTCTCTAGGACCCTCTATTGACAAAAGTTCACATCATGCCACCTGTCAAGGAAGAAATATTCCACTATTACAAGCAAATAAATTTTTGAGATGAGAGACGATAGATTGATAAATGTACCTGATTGGTTTATCACCTTTTAGACGCAATTTATGATTAGTGGCCTCTTCTTTGAGATCTTTCCTTTGGCCATAGAGTTTCCATGGGTCTCCTGCTTCCCTTCCTTTCCCTTCCTGCTTCCTCTTCTGCATCCTTTTCCTTATCTTCCTTACACAATCTCAGACTCCTAGTTCATTGTCCAGCATTCAGTTCTTGCTGTTATATCCTAATCCTAATCCAGATAGTCATTTACTGAAATGAAGTCTCTTCTCAATCTCCAGTGCTCGAATTTCTCTTTGCTAGGGCCTTGACCTCCTTTTTTCCCCTCCAGATTTTCCTCCTGTCATGAGGATTAGAGGTGTCTACATGAGTGGGTCTCTGAATTTAGGGGAAGCAATTATTTAAGGATTACTCTTGTAAATATTCTCTGCTATTTTCCTGTCAAAACTTTTTGACCCCAATTGCTATTCTCCTTAGTTATGTCTGCATATATTGGCTGTTTCTACGTTTCTTTTGCTGTGTTTTTGAGCACACTCATTCTTGTTGAACTTTCTTTAAGTAGACCTATTTACCTAGAATACTAGTTATGTTCATCTTATTCTGTGTATCTTACTGATTTTTCCCACTGCCTGTTACTTTTTAGCTTGGTCTATTCCAAAGGTCTTGCAACACTTAGGTGGGTCTCAGTTTTTTTTCATGCAAACTGAGGATGCCAGGGCCATAGACCTTTATATATTAACTTCTGGGAGTTAGTAGTAGAGGGCATTTGAGAGTAAATTACTGTTGTTACACAATTATCACAGTAAGGGTATATTTAGAAAGAATTTAGGGGAAGCGATTATTTTAGAATTACTCTAATAAATATTTTGAATTGCACTTATTGGACTTGCTTAAAATTCCTATATATTAAAATAATAAAAGAGGGTTTCAGTTTAGACATGTAAAAGTTATCACTGAGCTATATTCTATTTATAGATAATTGCTTGAGTATAGTTGTAAAATATATCAGAATATTTGACTATAGCCATAGATAAGAGTAATATTGTAAAAATTACTTAGATTTGATAAAGGAAATAATGAAATTTCTTTGAAGGATGGGAGCAAAATGGGTATTTCCCAACTAACTGGTTAATTTTATTATTTTAGATAGGTAAAGATCAAACTCTTTCAGAACCAGAGCTTCCAGCACCTGACAAAACCATCAATTTAAATATTGCACAAATAGTAAGGCGTATACAAAAACTTGAAGAACTGAGAAATTGCTTTAAACAGGGCTCTAAATACTCCTTGAAAGCCATGTTGTCTAAGTCCATGTAAGTGAAATATAAGAACTAATTGAATTAAGAACAATAAGAGGGGGTATATAGTTAGCACCAAACGTAAGATGATGAGTCAGTCAGGTAATATGGCTAAACATAGAGCTTCTAAATCAAATCAGGTCTAGTGAGCTTGTTTCTGTTTGAAATTTGTAATAGTCTGAGATGGCTCTGTCCAATACAGTAGTCACTAGCCATATGTGGCTATTCAAATTCAATTCAATTCAATTAAAAAAATCAGTTTCTTAGTCTTAACTAGTCACATTTCAAGTGTTTAGTAGCTACGTGTGGCTATTATTAGAAAGTTACATTGGATGTTGAGATATCTGGCTAAGAAAACTCTTCTTTCAGTTTTATCAGATAACTCCCAGTAATAAATAGGCAACTATTTAAGAACTGATTATATATTTAATTGTTCATGAGTACCTTCATTGAAAATTACATGAACAACTTATCCAAGTAAAAATTTTACATTTATATAAACAACTATGCTTTTGCATTAAACATACATGAAATTTTTAATTTTATGGTGTTAAAATAGAAAGTTTATACCCATAATTGAGAGGGGCTACTATTTATCATATAATTACTTTATTGGTATCTCTATCTGTCAATGACTTAAAGGAATGAAGGGAGTGGTACTTGAGTTGGTTCCAATGGGGGTTGCATAACTAGATCCTTCACTCAGAGATTCAGATATATTTACTTGAGCTATTTTTTATAAGGCATGAAATTAGTTTCAGACCATAGCGTCTGCTGTGTGCTAGGTATTTTTCTAGTAACTTTACATGTATAATCTCCATTGATCCTCATAACTTCTTTATGGGGAAGGTTCCCCAATTTTAATATGAAGAAACTGAAGCTCAGAGGGGTTAATTAACTTACTTGAGGTCATATAATTAGTCAACAAATGAAACGGGTTTTGGGTCAGGTAGTCTCATTCCAGAACTTGTGCTCTTAAACATTACATCATTGATAATAATATTGATTAAAAGAAACCTCGTGTTTCTATTGAACTTATTTTTGTTATTTTGTTAACGTTGTTGGTATACCTAATTATATTCAAGGAATACATGGAATTTATAGAATTACATAGTTTGATTTTTATACTTATTTGCTCATTACTAATTTACCTTAGTGTCTGTGAATAAAGGTTAAAGAATATGTTAATTTTTATTTTACAAACTTCATATGTCTAGACTGTACATTCTAGTTCTTATTTAAGTGTAATTTAAACTCTTATTCTTTGATATATTAAAACATATTTATTGAAACTTTAACAGAGATAAAGAAAATCTACCAAAAGAAGGGGAAGGTTATGAAACCATAGGGCAGAAAATTGAAGGTAATTCTATTTTACACATGTTTAGCCTTTATAGGGTTTCCTAAGTGTATTAACATATTTGGACTTACAGTTTTAAAATTTATAGTTATGAAATTATGCAATGGTAAATTTGAATAATATTCAATAGTGAGTTTGATATTTCAATAAAAGTTCCTATTATGTTCCAAATTCTAGGAACATAACAAAATGAATATAAGTTGGTTGTTAGCCCCATGAAATTCACAGCTTAGAAAGGACACAAGTACATTATGTAGCATTTCAGTATAGTTTAATGCATGATAAAGGTATGTGTAATTTGCACTGGGTCCACAGAAGGGAGCAATCTGTTCAACCTGAGGGAGTTAGGAGGATTTTATGCAACCTTAGAGGGTAAATAAGATTTAGTCAAGTAAAGGAAGATATTTGGCATTTTAAAAGATGATAATAGCGTGAACAAACAGGGAAGTGCAACTGGTTTGGTATTAGAATATGAAGTGATAGATAGGCCTAAGGTAGGAGAGAGTCTAGTTACAGAGGTATTAGATGCTGTGCTAAGGAGCTTGGACTTTTTCCAAATGTAATAGGGAACCACTGAAGATTTTTCAAAGGGGAGTGATACTGTCAGATTTAATTTTAGAGAGATTATTCCAGCCACATTGTAGAAGCTAGATTTGGGGACTAGGAGTAGGAAAGGGAAGTTACTATAAATCTTAGGTGTGTAATAAGTACCTATATTAGAGCACTGGTAAAAGAGAAGACCAGGGACAGATTGGAGAAATATTTACTTGATAGAATTGGCAAAACTTGGTGATTGGATATGAAAGAAGGGAGATCAGATGATTATGGTACCACCAACTAATATAAGAGAATGTTAAGAGTAAAAACTAGTTTTAATGAAAAAATAATGGGTTCATAATCAGCTGTTACCCACATTGTTTCAGATATTACCATTTATTGCTTGACTGGGAGGATCTGCAGTATTGGCAGCTATTATTTTTCATAGAGTTTCCTTTCTCTTGAATGAGTTATTAAAATAAAAACTATAAAATTTAAACTCAATTAGTATATATAATTTCTATTTGAAATTCATAATGACAAATACACTTTTAATTATTTCAGAATTCATAAAAACTCACTCAACCGAAGAATCTATAGATGCTTCTGCAATGGAACCACGTAAGTTTCCACATATTTAAACATTATTGTCTTAATAACCTCTATCGAGTACATTAATTTCTAAGTTAAAGTGGTAATTATTAGGGCAGCAACACAGATTCCCTGGAGTTTGGAGCCATACAATTGAGCTGGTTGTCAAGTAAGTTTTGAAATTCTTAGTTAAGGTGGCGTGTTATCAAAACTAGACTCATTTTGGAGAAGTGTCATGCTAGTACTTGGAATGGAGGATTTTGAGTTGTGATTAGAACATCTATCGAAATGTTGGCAGGCCTTTGAGGTAGAGCATTATAAGTTTAAGAGATGGTTTGTAGCTTTTGTTACCAGAAATATGCTAATATTTTAACTACAGTTAAAGTATTTAACTTACATGCCAGTTCATGAATACAAAGAACTACCAGAACTTGTATTTCAAATTTCTGACTTTTTGTCTACAGAAAGGAAAAATTACTTTGCTCATGTCTTAGTACTGGAGAGAATTTTGAAATAATAGTCCAATGTATGCTATGGAATACAGTTCAGATGTAGAGTGAGATTTGAATTGAACAAATTGCCAGTAATTCTGCCCTCTTTCAACTTCAGCTTTAAACCCTAGGGTTGCCATGTTTAAACCAAGGACAGCTGCATATTCTACAGTACTTCCAAGTTATACAGAGATTTCTGATCCAAGAGACTGACGAGGTAGGGTAGAAAGGTGTCTAGACCTTTGGAGTGGATAGTGAAAACCTCTTTATACATCTAGGGGAAACCTCTGTATACCTATGGTGCTCTCTCTCTCTTTTTCTCTCTTTCAATCTGTGAGGTTGCTTTCACCCTAATACTGTGCTCTGTGAATCCTAGCTGACTTGGTTTCCCAAACACTGAACTTTGTCTCCTAAACTGAAGGAGACCAATAGGCTTTGTTTGGGCTGCCCTTCCTTATACTATGGGCTGGAAATTCCAGGCAGTAAGCTGGTGTCATCCTAGGGCCCTTCTCCTTTGTTGTCCTTATGTATTGTACTTAACTGTTTTCTAATTTATGAATACCATTGTTTCATATATTTTTGTCCAATATTTAAGTGGTTTAAAGTAGAAAGGTAATTCTGGTCCCTGATGCCTCATCATGGATGAAAACAGAAGTCTTTGTGTCTAATTATAGGCCAGTGGAACACATATTCCAACCACAAAACTAAATTTCAAAAGGATCAAGTATAGTAGAAATTTTACTCATGGTTTTCAGGGAATCAGAGGACAGGGTTATATTACACAATGTGGAGAAAACCCTTTTGCAGATTTCTAAGTGTTATTTTCCCATGGCAGTTACTTTAGTTCTTGTGCTGTTGAATTCAGTTTGCTAATATTTTGTTGAAGATTTTTGCATGTATATTCATCAAGGATATTCTGGCTTTGGTATCACAGTAACCTTGTAAAATACTTTGGAAGAATTCTTGCTTCTACAATATTTTGGAAGAGTTTGAGAAGGATTGTATTAATTCTTTTAATGCTGAATAGAATTAGACCACGAGGCCATCAGGTATTGAGTTTTTCTTTGATGAGAGATTTTGTTACTGATTCAATCTCCTTACTCCTTGTTGGTCTCCTGAGATTTTCTGTTTCTTCATGATTCAGTCTTAGTACATTGTATGTGTTTAGGAACTATTCAGTTTCTTTAGAGTATCTAACTTGTGGGTGTATAATTGTTCACCGTGATCTCTTATGATCTTTTGTATTTCTGTGGTGTCAGTTATGTCTCCTCTTTCTTTTCTAATTTTATTTGTCCTCTCTCTTTTTTTCTTAGTCTAGCTAAAGTTTTGTGAATTTTGTTTATGTTTTCAAAAACCAACTTTTATAATTTGTTGATCTTTTCTACTGTTTTTTCCTAGTCTCTATTTTTAAAATTTATTTCTGCTCCAATCTTATTTCTTTCCTTCTACTAACTTTGGACTTAGTTTGTTCTTCTTTTTCTAGTTCCTTGTGGTATGACATTAGGTTATTTGAGGTCTTATTTTCTTTTTAATATAAGCTTTTATTGCTATAAACTTCCCTCTTAGAACTATTTTGCTGCATCCTATAAATTTTGGTATATTGTTTGTGTTTCCATTTTTGTTTGTCTCAAGATATTTTTTTTTTATTTCAGCATATTATGGGGGTATAAATGTTTAGGTTACATATATTGCCCTTCGCCTCCCTCCCCCCCGCCCCCGAGTCAGAGCTTCAAGCGTGTCCATCCCCCAGACAGTGCATATCACACTCATTATGTATGTATATACCCATCCCCTCCTCCCCCTCCCATCTGCCTGACACCTGATTAATGTGATTCGTATATGTGCACTTAGGTGTTGATCAGTGAAACCAATTTAATGGTGAGTACATGTGGTGTTTATTTTTCCATTCTTGAGATACTTCACTTAGTAGAATGGGTTCCAGCTGTATCCAGGAAAATACAAGAGGTGCTATATCACCATTATTTCTTATAGCTGAGTAGTACTCCATGGTATACATATACCACATTTTATTAATCCACTCATGTATTGATGGGCACTTGGGTTGTTTCCACATCTTCGCAATTGTGAATTGTGCTGCTATAAACATTCAAGGGCAGATGTCATTTTTATAGAATGTCTTTTGT
>CM052453.1:20884081-20900508 GCA_028533085.1 Varecia variegata
TATCCAGGAAAATACAAGAGGTGCTATATCACCATTATTTCTTATAGCTGAGTAGTACTCCATGGTATACATATACCACATTTTATTAATCCACTCATGTATTGATGGGCACTTGGGTTGTTTCCACATCTTCGCAATTGTGAATTGTGCTGCTATAAACATTCAAGGGCAGATGTCATTTTTATAGAATGTCTTTTGTTCTTTTGGGTAGATGCCCAGTAATGGGATTGCTGGATCAAATGGTAGGTCTACTTGTATCTCTTTAAGGTATCTCCATATTCCTTTCCACAGAGGTTGCACTAGTCTGCAGTCCCACCAGCAGTGTATTCCATCTCTCCGCATCCACGCCAACGTTTATTGTTTTAGGACTCTTTGATAAAGGCCATTCTCACTGGAGATAGGTGATATCTCCTTGTGGTTTTGATTTGCATTTCCCTGATGATTAGAGATGTTAAGCATTTTTTCATTGGTTTGTTGGCTATTCTGTCTTCTTTGCAAAGTTTCTGTTCATGTCCTTTGCCCACTTTTTGATAGGGTTGTTTGATTTTTTCTTGCTGATTTTCCTGAGTTCTAAATAGATTCTAATTATCAGCCCTTTATTGGATGTGTAGCATGCGAAAATTTTCTCCCATTCTGTAGATTGTCTGTTTGCTCTCGTGACAGTTTCTTTGGCTGTGCAGAAGCTTTTTAATTTGATCAGGTCCCATTTATTTATTTTTGTTGTTGCTGTGATTGCCTTTGGGGTCCTCTTCATAAATTCTTTGCCTAGGCCAATGTCTATAAGAGTTTTTCCAACATTTTCTTCTAGAATTCTTATAGTTTCACACCTTAGGTTTAAGTCTGTTATGCACCGTGAGTTGATTTTTGTGAGAGGTGAAAGGTGTGGATCCTGTTTTGGTCTTGTCATGTGGCTACCCAGTTTTCCCAGCACCATTTATTGAATGAGGATTCTTTTCCCCAGTGTATGTTTTTGTCTGCTTTGTTAAAGATTAGATGGCTATATGAGGATGGTTTTATATCTGGGTTCTCAGTTCTATTCCACTGATCAATGTCCCTGTTCTTGTGCCAATACCAACAAGGGCAATATAGGTAACCTAAACTTTTGTACCCCCATAATATGCTGAAGTAATAAAAAATAAATAAAAAAGATATTTTTTGATTTCCCTTTGGATTTCTTTTTTGACCATTGTTAGGGGAGTATGTTAATTTCCATGTTTATGAATATTCCAGTTTTCTTCTGTTATTGATTTCTAGTTTTATACCATTATGGTTAGATAATACTTGGTATGATTTTAGTCTTCTTAAATTTGTTTTATTTTTAAATAAATTCTTTTTAAATTTGTTTATTTTGTGGCCTAATATGTATCTATATTGAAGAATATTCCATGTGCACTTGAGAAGACTCTGTATTCTCCTGCTCTTGGGTGAGATATTCTGTATATGTTTGTTAGGTCAAGTTGGTCTAAAATGTAGTTCAAGTCCAAGGTTTCTTTCTTTGTTTCTGTCTGGGTGATCTATCCATTGTTGAACGTGCAGTATCGAAGGCCTCTACTATTACTGTATTGCTGTGTATGTCTGTCTTCAGATCTATTAATATTTGCTTTATATATTTAGGTGCTCCAATGGTGGGTGCATATATATTTGCAATTATTATATTCTCTTGATGAGTTAACCCCTTAATATTATGTAATGACCTTCTTTCTCTCTTGTGACAGTTTTTGCCTTAAAATCTCTTACCTGATAAAAGTATAGCCAGCCATGCTATTTTTTTAATTTCCATTTGCATGGAATATATATTTTTATCCCTTCACATTCATTCTGTTAGTGTTCTTAAAATCAGTGTGAGTCTCTTATAAGCAGCATATAGTCTTATTTTTTATTCATTCAGCCTTTCTGTTTCTTGTTACCTTGAGTTGATGTCTGCACATCTGATGGAGTAGTCATCTCTTCCAGACTTTAGGGACCAGTTTTGGTGGGGAAGGATCTTCACCTGTGGGTGTTTGTGAGTGCAGTAGCTGGGTGGGGTGTGGCACATCAGGCTCCAGTGAAGATGGCAGCAGCTTAGTGTTGTTAACGGAAAAAGACCCAAACTCTGTAAAATAATTCAGAGAGGTTTATTCTGAGCCAAATGTGCTTGACTGGCCTGGAACACATGGCCTCAAGAGGTGCCTTCAGTAGCTGGGTTGCAGTTTGGTTTTATACATTCATGGAGATAGGAATTACATGTAAGACCCTAAGTCAATATGTGGAGGGCATACACTGCTTTGGCCTGAAAAGGCGGGACATCGGGACATCTCTAAGCTCTGTCTTACAGGTTATAGGTGTGTTTAAAGATTCTTTGATTTGTAACTGGTTAAAGAAATGAAGCTCTGTCTAAAGGCTTAGAATGTTTTAATGAAAGATAAGGATATCTGTTAATTAGAGATAAGCCACCAGACATTTACCTGAACTCAAGTGATCTGTTGAGTAAATTGATAGCCTGCAGGTGTGGTTTGAGCTTTGTCTTGTATAGCCTTAGGGCTGTTAATGAGTTACAAAGGATATCTCTAAGAAGGGAGAGGAGGGCATGACAAGTCTTGTCTTTGACTTAATTTTTGTACATTGTGAGAGACAGGGGTCCAGTTTCATTTTTTTGCAAATGGATATTGATATAATTTGGATATTTGTCCCCCCCAAATCTCAGGTTGAAATTTTATCCCCAATGTTGGAGGTATGGCCTGGTGGGAGGTGTTTATGTTATGTGGGTGGATCCCTCATGTATCCATGGCTTGTGCCCTCCCTACAGGTAATGTGTAAGTTCTTGCTCTGTTATTTCATGTGAGAGCTGGTTGGTTAAAAGAGTGTGGCACCTCCTCTTTCTTTCTTTTGCTCCCTATGTTGCCATGTGACATACCTGTCCTACCTTCACCTTCTGTCATAATTGAAAGCTTTCTGAGGCCCTCACCAGAAGCAGATGCTGGCTCCATGTTTCTTGTACAGCCTGCAGAACTGTGAGCCAAATAAACCTCTTTTCTTTATAAATTACCACGTCTCAGATACTTTCTTTACAGCAACACAAAACAGACTAAAACATATATCTGATTTTCACAGCCAACTTATTGAAGAAGGTGTTCTTTCCCCAGTGTATATTCTTGGTGCCTCTGATGAAAATCAGTTGGATGTAAATATGTGAATTTATTTTTGGATTCCCTGTCCCGTTGGATATTTATCCTGAGGTCTATTTATTTATTTACTTATTACCAATACCTTGTCATTTTGGTTACTATAGCCTTGTAGTATATTTTGAAGTCAGGTAGTGTGATGCCTCCAGCTTTGTTCTTTTCGCTCATGATTGCTTTGGTTATTTGGGCTCTTTCTTTGGTTCCATGTGAATTTTAGGATTGTTATTTAAATTTTTGTGAAAAATGGCATTGGTATTTTGATAGGAATTGCATTGAATCTGTAGATTTCTTTGTGTAGTATGGTCATTTAAATGATATTAAATCTTCCCATTCATAAACTTGGGATATCTTTTTATTTGTTCATGTCCTCTTCAATTTCTTTCATCAGTGTTTTATAATTTTCCTTGTAGAGATCTGTCACCTCCTTGATTAAATTTATTCCTAGGTATTGTATTTTTTTGGCTATTGTATATGAGATCGACTTCTTGATTTCTAGTCATTATTATGTAGAAATGCTACTGATTTTTGTATATTGATTTTTGCATTCTGTAACTTTACTAAATATATTTATCAAATCTAAGAACTTTTAGGTGGAGTCCTTAGGTTTTTCTAGATATAAGATCATTCATCAGCAAACATGGATAACTGACTTCTTCTTTTCTAATTTGGATGCCTCTTATTTTATTCTTTTGCCTAATTCCTCTGAGTAGGACTTCCAGTACTATATTGAATAAGAATGGTGAAAGTGGGCATCCTTGTCTTGCTCCAAATCTTAGAGGAAAGGCTCTCAGCTTTTCCCTGTTCAGTATGATGGAAGCTATATGGTTTTATCGTACATGGCCTTTATTATTTTGAGGTGTATTCCTTCAATGCCTAGTTTCTTGAGCATTTTTATCATGGAGGGATGTTGAATTTTATCAAATACTTTTCCTTTGTGATGATCATATGGTTTTGTTCTTGATTCTGTTAATATGATGTATTATATGTATTGATTTGCATATGTTGAACCATCCTTACATCCCTGGTATAAAACTCAATTGATTATGGTTTATTTTTTTTGATGTTCTGTTGGATGAAGTTTGCTAATTTTTTGTTGAGGATTTTTGCATCTATTTTCATCAGGGATATTGGTCTGTTGTTTTCTTTCTTTGTTGTGTCCTTGTCTGGTTTTGGTATCAGGATGATACTGGTCTCATGGAATGAATTAGGGAGAACTCCACCTTCTTAATTGTTTTTGGAATAGTTTCAGGAGTGGTATTAGTTCTTTTTTGTACATTTGGTAGAATTTGGCTATAAATCCATCTGGTCCTGGGCTTTTCCTTTTTATGAGATTGTTTTAAATTACTGATTTAATCTTGCTACCCATTATTGGTCTCTTCACGTTTTCTATTTCTTCTTGTTTCAATCTGGGGAGGCTGTATGTTTCTAGGAATTTATACACGTCCTCTAGGTTTTCTAGTTTTTGAATGTATAGTTGTTAATAATAATCTCTGATGTCTTTCGTATTTCTGTAGGATTAGTTGTTTTCTTTTTCATTTCTGGTTTTGTTTATTTGGGTCTTTTCTCTTCTTTTCTTGGTTAGTCTTGCCAGTGGTTTGTGAATTTAGTTTATATTTTCAAAGAAACAACTTTTTGCTTCATTAATCTTTTGGTTTTTTTTAGTATGTATTTCATTTAGTTCTACTCTGATCTTTGTTATTTCTTTTCTTCTGTTAATTTTGGGTTTGGTTTGTTTTTTCTAGTTCCATGAGGTTAGATTGGATTGTTAATTTGTAATTTTTCTCTTTTTTTGATGAAGACATATGATGCTCTTAGCACTGCTTTTACTCTGTCCCACAGGTTTTGATATGTTGTGTCTCCATTTTCATTTGTTTCCAAAAATCTTTTGATTACTGTCTTAATTTCTTCATTGGCCCTATGGTCATTTAGGAGCATGTTGTTTAATTTACATATATTTGTATGGTTTCCAAAGTCCTTCTTGGTATTGATTTTTAGTTTTATTCCACTGTAGTCTGAGAAGATTCTTGATATGATTTCACCTTTTTTGAATTTGTTCAGACTTGTTTTATCACCCAACATATGGTCTATCTTAGAGAATATTCTATATGTTGATGAATAAAATATATATTCTATAGTTTTGGGGTTGAATATTCTATAAATATCTGTTAGGTCCATTTGGTATAAAGTCTTGTTTAAGCCCAAAGTTTCATTGTTAATTTTCTGTCTAGATGTTCTGTCTGATGCTGTGAATGGAGTGTTTAAGTCTTCTACTATTAATGTATTGCTGTTTCTCTCTTAACATTTGCTTTATGAATCTGGGTATTCCAGTATTGGGTACAATGTATTAAAATTTGGAATTGTTATATCTTCTGACTGGATTGATCACTTTATCATTATATAATGACCTGCTTTGTCTTTTTTTATTGTTTTTGACTTTGTTTTATCTAAGAATAGCTACTCTTGCTTGATTTTGGTCTCCATTTGCATTGAGTATCTTTTTATACCTTTTTACTTTTTGGTCTATATGTGTCTTTTCATGTAAGGTGAGTTTCAAATATAGTTGAATCATGTTTTTTTAATCCATTTAGCCAATCTGTATCTTTTAATTGGAACATTAATCCATTTACATTCAAGGTTATATTGATATTTGAAGTTTTGTTTGTCTTATTCTTAATTGTTTTCTAGACTATTTGTTTCTTTCTTTTTCTCTTACTGTTTGTCATTGTGGTTTGATGATATTAGTGGTACCATTTTATTCCTTTCTTTTCCTCCTTTGTGTGATGGCTTTACCAGTGAGTTTTAAACTTTCATGTGTTTTCATGATGTTAAATGTCCTTTTGCTTCCAAGTTTAGGACTCCCTTGAGCATTTCTTGTAGGGTTTGTCCAGTGGTGACAGATTCCCTAAGCATTTGCTCATCTGGGAAAGACTTTATTTCTCTTTCATTTATGAAGCTTAATCCTGCTGGATGAAGTATTCTAGCTTGGAAGTTCTTTTCTTTCAGCACTTTGAAAATGTTATCTCATTCTCTTCTGGCCTGTGAGGTTTCTACTGAGAAGTTCACTGTTAAATTGATGAGTTTTCCTTTATAGGTGACTAGGTACTTTTCTCTTGCTATCTTCACCCTCAGGGATACTGATAATTCAAATATTCGGTCACTTTATGTTGTCTTTAATGTCTTTCAGACTTTGTTAATTCTTTTAAATTCTTTTTTCTTTACTTTTCTCTGATGGGATTATTTTCAGTGACCTGTCTTTAATTTCTCAAATTCTTTCTTCTGTTTGGTTTAGTCAGTTATTGAAGCTTTTGAATGTAGTTTGTATTTTCTTCAATTAATTCAATACCAGAATTTCTGGGTTTTTAAAAAGTAACTGTTTCCTTGGTAAATTTCTCATTCATATCTTGAATTTATTTTCTGAGTTCTTCATAGGGGTTTTCAGATTTCTCTTGCATCTCATTGATCTTTAAAATCAATATTTTGAATTCTTTATCTGGGATTTCAAGAATTTCTTTTTGGTTAAGATCTATTGATGGAGAATTCTTGTGTTCCTTTGAGGGTGTCCTGTTTTCTTGCTTTTCATGGTTCTTGTGTCTTTGCATTGATATCTGCACATCTGTTGTAATAGTCACTTTCTTCTATTTTTGAATTCACTATTGTTGATTGGGGTGAGGAGACTTTTCCTTAAAGATGTGTTTATGGTTTGTTTTGGTAGGGCCCTTTGGCTTTGCTTCTGGGTGCCTGAAATAGTGAAGTCTCTGTATGATTTCTTTGGCCATAAACAGCATTAGTGGTATCTGTGGTTTCCTTGGTGTGTTAGGATGTGGTCATTAGTGAGGGCTGTAGTGGAGTTATGCTAGTGACTGGAATGCCAGATAGGCCCATCTTCAGGACTCAGTGATAGCATTAGTGAGCTAAGCATGTCTATCCCTGGGGTGATGTACACTGGTACCTGTGGGCTTTCTTGGGCCTCTGGTGGGCTTTCTCTGATGTTAGTCGTGATAGTGGTGGACCTGGTGCTCTTGAGTCTCTGGGCAACTGGCATGGCATGGGCAATGTCGGTAGCAGTGGTAAGGTGCTCTTCTGTGTCCCATGTGCTGTGTGCTTGTCTTGACAATGGTTACAGTGGGCTGTATGGGTCATCCTCTTGGCCAGCAGGTGGCACTTGCAGGTAGGAGTCAGACGAGGTGGTAGTGGTAGGGTGTTTAGGCCTAAGCTCAGTTATTCAGGAGAGTGCTCAGGTGTCCCAGGTGGTGCATTGTGTTGTACAATTCCCAGGACCCCAGACCGTGCACTCTGTCTCTGAGGGGTGCAAAACCAGGGAGTGCTGGACTAGGCGGGCTTGCATTCAGGCCTCTCAATGGCAAGTGATACACCAGCACAATGGGTGAGGGTGTGGCAGTCTTCAGGCCCTGGATGGAATCGTAGAGTTAGGGACCACAGCTGCTGTTCTGAGGTCCTGCCATGGGGAGGTTGGGGCTGGTCCCAGTGGCCACAGCTTTGGCTGGTGGGTAGGGAACATCCATCATTCTCACACCTCAGTCATGGCACGGATTGCTCCCCACTCCTGGCTTTCACAGCAGACCCAGATGGCCTATCAGACCCAGCAGCCAGTGCCTAGCCTTCAACTCAGCCCTGGGTTGTAGGAGACCCTGCCCAGCTCAAGACCTAGCCTCTGTGGCAACTCACATCCGGCTCAAGCTCAAGTCTCAGGGGCAGTGCCTGTTTTCCAGTGCTGGTGGCTACAGCCCATGCCAGGCTTGCTTTTTAGTACTGACTGTTGGAGCCCACCCCCTGCTTGTGTCCCAGTTTCACAATCAGCAGCCCAAGTTTAGGGAAACTCGGGCTTAGTCCTGCTGGATCCCAGGACCATACATAGTCTGTTGAAAGCTTGGATTAAAAATAGTGTCTTGTTATAGCCACTTAGGTTTCAGAGAGAGTGTGGGACCGAGGGTGAGTTCCTTCCCTGAAGCAGTTAGTCTCCTGGCAGCTCCTTAAGTTAGATTCAGGATTTGGGATGGTCAAGGTGCTCTCCCATGGCCTGGATTGTACCCTTCCCTAGTGGAAAAGTGGACTGAGGGGGGACTCCTACTCACCCTCTCCCTGTACTGGAGAGTCACTCCTGGCTCCTGGCCAAGAAGGCTGTCTGTTTTCCTTCTCCTTTCTAGTTTTTGGTGTTTCCTGTTGCTGTCCTGTTGAACTCCTGTGTTCCCTCTTGGATAATGTATTCAAAGTGTGATTGTTTACATGCTATTTTGGTTCTCCTAAGTGGATGAGGTGTGTATGAAATGTTTCTAGTCAGCCATATTTACTGGTTTATTGTAAAGAATATTACAAAGAATACGGATGAAGAGATGTATAGGGCAAGGTATGGGGGAAGGGGCATGGAGCTTCCATTATGTAAGCATTTTTAATTCCTCTCTCTTGCCTACAAGAAATTCTAAATTTAATTCTTCTGAAGCTGGCTTCTCCCTATATTCCATTTGAATCTTTGAGGAGTATTGACTTTCCCAAAGCAAAGCCTCTTGTTGACTTGGTTCCTTGATATACTTGATTTATTTGGTACCGTTGATATATTTTGCACATTTCTACTTTTCTTGCTGTTCCTTATGGTGTTTGTTTTTCACTTTTTCTTTCTACTGAAATTCTATGCATTCTTTAAGGCTTAGCTTATTATCTGCCTCCTTTCTCTTCTGAGCTCCTAAACATTAATTATATTTTTCTACACCAATCTTTTGACAGTAGAATAGAAAAAATATAATTAATGTTTAGGATCTATTGTATGCTTCCGTGTTGTTTAATATTTTCCTTATAAATGTTATATCTTATTTATCTAGAAGAAAATAGTACAAAGTCAGTCTTCTATCATATGCCTTTTATGCCAGAAGACTGAAGAGTCTTGTATTATTACCCTGAATGTTCATTGTTTATTATGGATCCTCACTATGTTGGTACCCTTTTAATTAAATAGCATCTTAGGTTCCTTTTTAAGTTAGTTGATACTGTTGGAAAACTTAATAGGTTAGCTTGGTTACTCCCATAGACCTTATTGACTTAGCAACAGCAACCAAAGAAGTTTTCCTTTAGCATCCTAGAGTCCTTTGTTATGCCATATCATAATGAGGTCACATGCACTGGACCTCAGTCCGGTTTTGTCATTTATTAGGTGCATAGTTTTGATCAAGTTATATAATCTCTCTGAGCATGAATTTATTTATTGAAAACAAAACAATTTGCTGGTGAGTACATGTGGTGCTTATTTTTCCATTCTTGGGATACTTCACTTAATAGAATGGGTTCCAACTCTCTCCAGGAGAACAAAAGAGATGCCATATCACCGATATTTCTTATAGCTGAGTAATACTCCGTGGTATACATATACCACATTTTACTAATCCATTCGTGAATTGATGGGCATTTGGGTTGTTTCCACATCTTTGCAATTGTGAATTGTGCTGCTATATGCGATGTACACTGTCTGGGGAATGGATACGCTTGAAGCTCAGACTCAGGGGGATGGGGGGGCATGGGCAATATATATAACCTGAACTTTTGTACCCCCATAATAAGCTGAAATAAAAAAAACCAGTATCTTCTTTTTTAGTTTAAGACTAAGAGAATGTGAAATAACATGGTGACTTGCACATAATAGGTGTCTAATAAAATGGTAGCTATTTTCATCATAACCATTTTATTCTTTAATGCTCATGTGGCCTAATAGTTCATCTTTATGCTTGTTTAGTTTTCATATCTATAGCAGTTGGTTATGTAATCATAGAGCTGTAACTTTAGCCATTTGTAATACCTTTAAAATTTTGCTTTCTTAAATTTTTACTATAGAAACTGCTCATTCGCTGACTAATCGATTGACTACCATGTTGAAAATATTTGAAAACCAGTCAAATATGTTGGACAGGTAAGCTTTTAAAATAACTCTTTTTCCTTTTTTTATACTTTATTATTTTTGAAAAATTAGCAGATAACACTATATGTTTTTAATCATGTATTGATACATGTTTAATTACAAAAATTAGTACATATTTACTGTGGAAATACTGGAAACATAAAGAAAATAAGACGTCTGTCAAAATATTTAGAGTTTTTATATCAATTTTTATGGTTAGACATATGTATAATTTTTAAATTAAAAATGATAAAAACATAGAATGTAAAATAGAATGTAAAATGTCTGCTATGGGAAAACATTATGTTGGTTACTCAAGAAATTAAAAATAGAATTGCCATATGATCCAGCAATTCCATTTCTGGGTATATATCCCAAAAAACTGAAAGCAGAGTTTTGAAGAGGTAATTGTAAACCCATGTTTGTTAAAACATTATTCACAATAGTGAAAAGATGGAAGCAACTCAGATGTCCAACAATGGATGAATGGATAAACAAAATGTGGCATATACACACAATGGAATATTACTCTGTGTTAAAAAGAAAGGAAATTCTGATACATGATACAACATACATGAACCTTGAGAACATTATGCTAAGTAAAATAAGCCAATTCCAGCAAGCCAAATACAATACTGTATGATTCCCCTTAACAGTAAGGTACTCAGAGTAATCAAATTCATAGAGACAGAAAGCAGAATCAAGGTTGCCAGGGAAATGGGGAAGGTAGAAATAGGGAATCATTGTTTGATGTGTATAGAACTTGAGTTTTACATTATGAAAAGGGTTCAGGAGATTGGTTGTAAAATAATGTGAATGTACCTAACACTACTGAACTGTACACTTAAAATGGTTAATGTGGTAAATTTTATGTTATGTGTATTTTACCATAGTTTAAAAAAAGTTACAATGTCATTTAGCATATTGTCCTCCAGTTTCATTCATGTTGTTGCAAATGAATGAATGTGACAGGATTTTCTTCTTTTTTAAGGCTGAACAATATTTTATTTTACACACACACACACACACACACACACACACATATATGTAAGTATCATGGTTTCTTTATCTGTTCATCCACTGATGGACACTTAGGTTGATTACATACCTAGGTCATTGTGAATAATGCTGCAGTGAACATGGGAGTACAGATCTCTCTTCACCATACTTATTTTATTACTTTGGATGTATACTTAGAAGTGGAATTCCTTTATCATATGGTAGTTTTATTTTTAATTTTTTGAGGAACATCCATACTGTTTTCCATAAAGCTGTACTAATTTACATTCTAACCAAGTGTAGAAGAATTCCCTTTTCTCCACATTCTTGACAATATTTGTTATTCTTTTTATTTTTGACAATAACCATTTATTTTTTGATAATAACTATCCTATAAGGTATGGTGATATTACATTGTGATATTAATTTGCTTTTCGCTATCGATGCTTGATGTTGATCATTTTTTTCATATACTTGTAGACCATTCGTATGTCTTCTTTTGAGAAATATCAGGCCCTTTGCCCATTTTTAAATAGGATTATTTGTTTCCTTGCTATTGAGTTGCTTGAGTTCCTTATATATCTTGGATGTTAAACCCTTTTGAGATGTATGGTTTGCAGATATTTTCTCTCATTTAATAGGTTGTATCTTTGTTGATTGTTTCCTTTGCTGTGCTTTTTAGTTTGTTATCATCCTATTTGTCTGTTTTTGCTTTGTTGCTGGTGCTTTTGGAGTCATATCCAAAAGATCTTTTCCAAGACCAATGTTAGGAAGACTTTTTCCTATGTTTTCTTCTAGTAGTTTTATAGTTTCAGGCCTTATCTTTAAGTCTATAACCCACTTTGAGTTCATTTTTGTATTTGGAGTGAGATAAGGGCCAAGTTTCATTCTTCTGTACTTTCTCCAACACCATTGAAGAGACTTTCTTTTCCCAATTGTGTGTTTTGGATATTTGTCGAAGATCAGTTGACCATAAATGCATGGATTTAGTTCTGGGCTCTCTGTTCTGTTCCATTGACTATATATCTGCTTTTATGCCAGAATTGTCCTATTTTGGTTATTATAGGCAGTGTGATGCCTCCAACTTTGTACTTTTTGCTCATGATTGCTTTGGCTACTGAAGGTCTTTTGTCATTCCATATTTGGTTTGTCTTTTCTATTTCTGTGAAAAATGGCATTTGAATTTTGATAGGGATTACATTGAATCTCTAGGTTGCCTTGGGTAGTGTGGACATTTTAACAATATTTATTCTTCCAATTCATGAGTATAGGATATATTTCTATTTGTGTCATCTCCAATTTCTTTCATCAATGTTTTATAGTTTTCAGTGTATAAATCTTTCACTTTCTTGGTGAAATTTATTCCTATTTTATTTCTTTTTATGGTATTATAAATGAGATGTTGAACAATTTCTTTTTCAGATAGTTTATTGTTAATTTATAGAAATGTAAGTGATTTTTGGATGTTGATTTTGTATCTTCAACTTTACTGAGTTCATTTATTAGTTCTGAAAGATTTTTGGGGATGTCCTTAGGGTTTTCTTTATGTGAGATCATGCCATCTGGAAACAGAGATGGTAGTACTTCTTCCTTTTCTATTTTGATGTCTTATATTTCTTTTTCTTGACTAGTTGCTCTGGCTATGACTTCCAGTACTATTCATATGTTGAGTAGAAGTGGTGAGAATGGGTATATTTATCTTGTTTCTGATCTTAGAGGAAAAGCTTTCAACTTTTCACTGTTGAGTATAATGTTAGCTGTGAGGTTGTGATATATGGATTTTCTTGTGTTGAGATATATTCCTTCTATACCTAATTTTTTGAAAGATTTTATCATGAAAGGATGTTGAATTTTGTCAAAAGCTTTTTCTGCATCTATTGAGATAATATGGTTTTTTCCTTCTTTCTTCTAAAGTAATGCATGACATTTATTAATTTGCTGAATCATCCTCGCACCCCTGGATAAATCCCACTTAGTCATGGTGAATGATCCTTTTAATGTGCTGTTAAATTCAGTTTGATAGAATTTTGTTGAAGATTTTTGCATATGTATTCATCAAGGATTTTGGCCTGTAATTTTCTTTTCTTGTGATGTCCTTGTCTGTTTTTGGTACCAGAATAATGCAGACTTGTAAAATAGTTTGGAAGTATTCTCTCCTCTACAATGTTTTGAAAGAGTTTGAGAAGGATTGTATTAGTTCTTGTTTAAATGTTTGGTAGAATTCTTGAATCCATGAGGTTGTGAACTGTTCTTTGATGGGAGATAATATTACTGATCCAATCTCTTGACTCATATTGGTCTTTCAGATTTTCTATGTTTTCAGTCTTGGCAGATTGTATGTTTCTAGGAATTTAACCATGTCTTCTAGGTTGTCCAATCTGTTGGCATGAAATTGTTCATGGTAGTTTCTTGATTTTTTTTTTATTCGGTGGTATGATTTGTAATATTTCCTTTTTCTCTCTGATGTTATTTGTCTTGTTTTTTTTCTTAGTCTAGCTAAAGATTTATTAATTTTGTTTATTGTTTCAAAAAAACCAGCTTTTACTTTTGTTAATCTTTTTTATTATTTTTCTAGTCTCTATTTTATTTATTGCTTCTCTAATCTTTGTCATTTCCTTCCTTTATTAACTTTGGGATTTATTTTTCTTTTTTTCCTAGTTACTTGATGTGTGTGTTAGGTTATTTACTTAAGATTGTTCTTCTTTTTAATGTAGCCATTTATTACTATAGTTTGCTTTTGCTGCATCCTATAAGTTTTTGTATGTTGTATTTCCATTTTTGTTTGTCTCAAGATATTTTTTGATTTCCCTTTGGATTTCCTTTTAGACCCATTGTTTTTTCAGGAGTTTGTTGCTTAATTTCTAATTTATTTGTGAATTTTTCCCATTTTTATCCTATGACTGATTTCTAATTTCATACAATCATGGTTGGAAAATATATATGATATAATTTCAATCTTCTTAAATATGTTAAGACTTGTTTTGTGCCCTAACACATGATCTGTCATGGGTAATGTTCCATGTACACTTCAGAAGAATGTATGCTCTGCTACTGTTGGTTGGAATGTTCTGTATATGTCTACTAGCTTCATTTGGTCTAAAGTATATTTCAAGTCCAATGTTTCCTTATTAATTTGATTTCTGGATGAACTTTCTTTTGTTGTAAGTGTGGTATTGAAAGTCCCTAGTATTATTGCTGTCTATTTATGTATTTAGATCTATTACTATTCATTATATGTATTTAGATGTTTCAATCTTGTGTGAATATTTATTTAAAATTATTATATCCTATTGATGCATTCAGCCTTTGTGAGTATATAACGACCTTTTTTTGTCTCATGTGACTAGTATTGACTTAAATTGTCTTTTGCCATATAGCTACCCCTGCTCTCATTTCATTTCCATTTGCATGAAATATTTTTTTCCATCCCTTCACTTTTAGTCTTTGTGTGTTCTTAAAGCTTGAGTCTCTTGTAGGCAGCATATAGTTGGGTCTTTTTAAAAAATGCACTCAGCCACTTTGTCTTTTAATTGGAGATGTAACCCATTCCTTATATTATTTACATTTAAATAATACATTCATACTCTGGTTTCTCTTCAGATCGTATAAATCTTTCGCCTTTTAAATAATACATTCAAGGTAATTATTGATAGGTAAGGACTTAACTATTGCCATTTTGAAGGACAATAAACATATGATCATCTCAATAGATGCAGAAAAAGCATTTGACAAAATTCAACATCCTATCACAATAAAAAATTTAAATAAATTAGGTCCAAAGGAATGCACCCCACATAATAAAGGCCATATTCCAAGCCTACAGCTAACACTACAGTCAACAGTGAAAAGTTGAAAGCTTTTTCTCTAAGGTCAAAAACAAGGTGAGGATGCCTACTCATACCACTGTCAGTCAACATAGTACCAGAAGTCCTAGCCAGAGCAATTACTCAAGAAAAAGAAATTGAGTCTGGAAGATGGCGGAGAGGAGATGACCTCCTGGATCCGTGCTCCCGGAGTGGAAGGTTTGGATTTCGGTCTGCCGCAATGCTAGAGGATCGCTCTCCTGCAAGAACAACAGTGTGAATCAACGTGGAGAATCAACGTGGGACTTAGAGAACAAGAAAAATCTGAGGTGAACGGGAATCCGCGAAAATCTGGAGAGTGTGGGACGACAATAGACAGCAGTGTGCGGGAGGGTTGTACCCGCCTCACCAGCGAGTGAGGTGGGTTCAGCCCCACAGGAAAGCGGCTTGTTTCCCCACTGTCCTCCACACCCACGCAATTAGGGATCTGCCTGAAGCCGGTGCAGAATTGCCGTGAGAGACGTGGGGCTCTGTGGAGAGGAGACATTAGCGGGGAAAAAGTTTGCACTGCAGGATCTTTGTGCCAGGTCGGCGCTTGGCGGGGGGAGGGTCAGAACTGTGCTAAGGCGAAATACAGTGAACAGACACCGAATTAAGGCTGTCCCTCAGCCACTCTCTAGCAGGGGAGCTACTGTGGGCTCCTGGGCTCGCCAGACCCTGAACATTCACCCCCAGCGCCGGCGATCTGCAGACGGGCAGTCGCAATCTTGGGGCCACAGCCTTGCCGCTGAAGAGCGATTGGGTGCCGGACAGCTCCTTGGGTGGCTCCCTCCCCTTGTCCGTGGTCCCACGCTAAGAGCTCTGGTCTTGCGTGAACTCTGTGGACAGGAGACACTAGAGGGAAAAAGCGTGGACTGCAGGATATTTGTGCCAGGTCGCCGCTTGGTGGGGGGAGGGTCAGAACTGCGCTAAGGTGAAATACAGTGAACAGACACCGAATTAAGGCTGTCCCTCGGCCGCTCTCTAGCTGGAGAGCTACTGTGGGCTCCTGGGCTCACCAGACCCCTGGCTCTGGCGCCTGCCAGACCCTCAACATTCACCCCCAGCGCCGGCGATCTGCGGACGGGCAGTCGCCATCTTGGGGTCCACAGCCTTGCCGCTGCGGAGCGATTGGGTGCCGGACGGCTCCCTTCCCTGGTCTGTGTACCCCCACTGGGAGCTCCGCCTTTGCGTGAACACTGAGTGCTTCCCCAGTCGTGACAGAGGGGTGTGTGAACCACGCGGTCGTAGGAGCGGGCCAGGCGTGTGCCTGCAGGAGCTGCAGCAGCAGGGGTGCTGGGCGAGTGAGGGCTCCGCCCCCTTCCCCCTAGCCACTGTCTTTCGCGCAGAGAGGCAGAACCCATCTCCGGAGAGGAAGAGTCAAGAAAAAGAAGCTTTCAGTTGCAACCAGCACAACCCAGTGACTTAACTCGTCAAACCGATATTAGGTCAAATTAATTCTCTGGGGCTGGACCCATCAGAAGCAGCCGCCCAGCTGAGGTAGTAAAATCCTAAATAACACAC
>CM052453.1:20901008-20916008 GCA_028533085.1 Varecia variegata
TTGCCTTAATGTTCCAAAGATATTTTTTTCTGGAGAAAGAATTATGGTTGACTGTTTTCTTCAGTATTTTAAAGATGGTGCTCTCCTTTGTTTTCTGGCTTGCATTGTTTCTGATCAGAAGTCTACTCTCCTCCTTACTCTTGTATGTAATCTGGTTTTCTCCTCCATCTGGTTTTAAGATTTTCTATTTATCACTGCTTTAAGTAATTTGATTGTTATGTAACTTAGGATAGTTCTCTTTATATTGTTGTGGATTTTAGGGTATTTAATTTTCATCAAATTTGAAAAAAATTTCAGCCATTATTTCTTCCAGTATTTCTTCTCTTCCCCCACCTCTCTTCTCCATCATAAACCCCAATTAGCAAGCATATTGGTCCACTTGAAGTTGTCTCAGAACTTATTGATGATCTGTTCATTAGTTTTTAGTCTTTTATCCCTCTCATTATTTTAGTGTTTATTGATTATCAATATATATTATTTTTTTTGAATAGGAAACATCTCCAAAAGCTCATATTTAAGCTATAAAATTATTTTGAGATGTTAACAATTCTCATTAAAATTCATTATTATGCTTTTTCTTTTTTCTATATTTTATGAAGTGTTATTATACTTTATGTTTAATTTATGAGAAGTTTGCTACTACAGTGAATTTTGTATCCATTGGAAATTGTAGTCTAAAACAGGAAATAACCACCTAATGCCTTAATAGGTCCCTAAAATTTTCAATAATCTAATTGTTAATTTTTTCTCTACTTTCTTATATAAAATAATCTGATACTACATAGCAGTTCAAGAATATCTTAAAACACATAGTCAATTCTGCTATAATATTTGCTTTGAAATGCAAATTTATTCCAACACAATTGAATCATTTGAATATAACTTGAATTTCACAGGTGCTTATGCACAGTTTCATCTGCAAAAATACAAGGTGAAGGCCAGGCACGGTGGCTCATGCCTGTAATCCTAGCACTCTGGGAGGCCAAGGCAGGTGGATTGCTCAAGGTCAGGAGTTCGAGACCAGCCTGAGCAAGGGCGAGACCCCGTCTCTACTAAAAATAGAAAATTATCTGGCCAACTAAAAAAAAAATATATAGAAAAAAAATTAGTTGGGCATGGTGGCGCATGCTTGTAGTCCCAGCTACTCGGGAGGCTGAGGCAGAAGGATTGCTTAAGCCCAGGAGTTTGAGGTTGCTGTGAGCTAGGCTGATGCCACGGCACTCATTCTATCCTGGGCAACAAAGCGAGAGTCTGTCTCAAAAAAAAAAAAAAAAAAAAATACAAGGTGAAGGCAGAAAATGGCTTTCTCCAACTCTCTTAGTTCGCCATGTGTGTAGTGTGCCACAACAGTCTATATCTACTATTACAAGTTTTTATTCAATTTCAGATAACCCACTTCCACTGCATAATAACTCACAAGTTGCAACCTATTCAATGCTCATTTCCACAAACAAGCTTCAGATCTTTGTCAAGATAAAAGGCTATATTTCCCATGGTATTTATGTATTCTTAATCATTTAACTGTGTAAAGCTGTAGTACTGTTTTTATTAGGTTTCTATTGTTTTAAACATATCATTGACAATGTTTTTGTATGATGTGCACCTAACCCATTTTCCCCATACATCAGTAGGTTTTATTGAATGTTTTTGCATAGTAAGTTGATTTCAGGAATACATATGCCATATTATAATAGAACTGACTGTAATTTATTACAGGACTTTTAATGTTTTAATATATATTAGCTTATATACAACTTACATTCAATAAAGCATTATTACAAACAGTCCAGATGTATCATTAATTTTGTTTTGCTTCTATTCAGACAATTTTTCTTGAAACATTGTATAGTCACTCTCAAAGTAAAATGGAAATCTTAATGTATATATCATATATTTCCCTATAATTTATTATATCCTTAACCATTTATTTCTGGCTTATATAAAATTATGCAGAAAACAAAGCCTTCACATGATCGAGCAAAGAAAACTGCCAAAACAGAGAAGAAAAAAGACAAAGGAAAATCTGAGGATTCAGAAGGGTAAGACATAAAGGTGCACGTTAATCCTTCTCTTTCTTGTTAATTTATATTGTTATTTAGACAAACAATTTAAGATAAACATAATTTAATATATTTTAGAAACATAAAATTAGTAAATATATAGTTTTATAAGCAGACCAGGATATGATTGTAGGAAAAAGCTGAAAAGAGAAGAAGAAAAAACAAAAAGTGAATTGGAGGAGGCGGATGAACCAAAAGATATTCAGGAATAAGTAAATAGAATTAAATCTTGAAATAATTATAAAGAAAAAGGTTTTACATTGTTTTCTCGATGGTCTAGCTAATGCTTCATTAGAAGGTCATTAAATGCTTCATTAGAAGGTCATTAAATATGAAATGAACAATTTTGAATCAAAAGTGTAGTTTATTATATCTCAAACAAGAAGCAGTACAGTTAGTCAAAGTATGCTCCTAAACTATCAACACAGTTTTGCCAACTTAATGATAGCTTGTTTATGCCAGCAGTGAAGAAGCCTGGAGAGCAAGTGGCGATGAAATTGTGAAAGGCGTTTTCCACAGCTTGTTGAGAATTGAATATCTTTCCTTGCAAGAAGTGGTCCAAAGCCTGGAAGAAGTGGTAGCCAGTTGGTGCAAGGTCTGGTGAATATGGTGGATGACAGAAATTTTCCAAGTCCAGCTTCTGTAGTTTGAGCAGTGTTGTTTGTGTGACATGTGGTCAAGGGTTGTCTTGCAAGAGCATTGGCCTGTCTCTATTGACCGATCTTGGCTGCTTAATTGCAAGCATCCTCATCATTGCATCCAGTTGGTTGCAGTAGACATCTGCTGTCACCGACTGACCAGGTTTCATGAAGCTGTAGTGGATAATACCAGTGCTGGACCACCAAATACACTCCATTAGCTTTTTTGGATGAATATTTGGTTTTGGACTGTGTTTTGGCACTTCATTTTTAGCCAGCCATTGTGCCAAATGCTTGAGATTGTCAAAAAGAATCCATTTTTCATCATATGTCACAATAAGGTGTAGAAATGTGTGGGGAGTTACCTACGCTCCCCGCAAGGGGGTTCTCAGGTCCCTCAGGCAAGGGTCGTCGCAAAGGATGAAAAAATAGTAGGAAACAGAAATAAAAATAATATGCAAGCCAAAGACATAGTTTATAAAGTAAAGATTTATGAAGATAGACAAAGGAGGGTGCCTGGAAGGTTACATCTCTCCCCACGGAGATGCAACAATGACTGAAGTTTTACACAGGTACTTATAGGGCAGATGCAGGTTCTCGGTTGCCAAGGGCAATGGGATTTACATAATAATAGATAGTTTGGTTCAGGGTCAAAAGTCTTCTAAAAGGCTACTACAGATCATTTAACTAACTCTACCTAGGTAAACAATGAGTTATAAAATCTTCTTTGGGTAAACTTCTAGGTTTTATGATAAGGCTATTACTTTAGCAAAAATAGAGACATCGTGGCTCTGGTTATTGTGTGTTAAAACAGAGATTTCAGAAGTCAAGATGAGCTGTGCCTTATGTTATTTACTTTAACCACATGGTTCCGTCTGGGCCCTGCTCGGGCAGCATATCTTATGATCAGCTCTTAGCATATCTATTTGATCAGCTCTCAGCATATCTATTTGATTACCTCTCCTCCCCAGCGGCCTGTCTTTGTTGATCAGCTCAGGCAACCTATGGCTCTATGCAAGACCTGCTTTATCTTTCAAAACAGGTGAGAGCCATAAACTCAGATTACAGCTTCGCCTTGGAATGCAGCTGCTACTGACCATTGAGACACCCTCCTGAGGGGAGGCAGCTTTTGATATGCGAACTAACACGTTTACATTTTCCTTTAGGGCAAAGCCTTGCTTGACTTCTGAAATCATATCTGTCTCTAAAAATACAGGGGCATTTCTATAAATCAGTATTTCTTAGGCTCAACAGAAGTGGTTCTCCTTTATGTCATGACAGTAGAGAAAGGCAAGCTTCGAGATGATTTCTCTTCTGACACTCATTTAATTCATGTGGTACCCATCTATCTAGCTTTTTTACCTTGCCCATATGTTTCAAATGGCCCAATATTGTTGGAATAGTAACGTCCAACCTTGATGCTAGTTCACATGTAAGTTGAGATGGATTCACTTCCACTACAGCTTTCAGCTCATTATTATCCACTTTGGTCTCTGCCCACGTGGCTCATTTTCAAGATTAAAATCACCAGAGTGGAACTTCTCAAACCATCGATGTACTGTGTGTTCATTAGCCACATCCTTCCCAAACACTTCGTTGATATTTCAAGCTGTCTGCACAGCAGTGGTTCTGCAAGGGAACTCATATTTGAAAATAACACGAATTTTTTGACTTGTCCATGGTTTCGCAAAAATTGCTCTTAAAAATATTTGAAAGTTAATCACAAGCTAAACTATGCATTTCAAAGGAGGATATACCTTCACAATAAAAATAAAACAAGAGGTGTCAAAGTGAAATGTCAGAGATGACAACTGTCAAACTTAATACTTAAGGAAATCAAATATTTCATATTTAATAACCTAATAATTTGTTAACTCTCCAGTCTGAGCTGTTCTTCTCTCTCTCTCTCTTTTTTTTTTTTTTGGAGGGACTGGTCCTTTATTTCAAAAATATACTTGTCAATATTCAGTATCAAAACAGTTGCACTATTGGTTTTTGCTTTCTCCCAACTGGCCCCAAAGAGACCACACCAAAGGAGAGTACATTTTAAGCCAATAAGCTGCAGGATGTACACCTAACAGACCTCACAGAAACCTCATCAAAAAGTGGGGATTGGGCAGGGGAAAAATATTTAAAAGATAAGCACACCACCAGCCCACAAACTATAGAGAGCTCTCACAGCCTGATGGGGTAGCCAGGGTGCCCCAAACCCAAAGAAGCAAAGTTTCAAAATGATATAAAATTTTCAAAATATTTATATAAGTTATTCGAGATTTCTCCAGCACTGACTGATACAAAGCACGATGAGATGGCACTTTTAGAGATAGCAGCTTCGACTCAGAAAAGGGCAATGAAATGAGTTTCATATGGCTAAATCAGTGGCAAAAACAGAATTTTCTTTCTTTCAAGGAGGCAGGAGAGCAATTAAGTGGTCAACTCAAAAGTAAGGGCACACGATCCATTCTGTGAGTGGTTAGGAAAGGGGTAGACAAAAATTTGGTCTCAGAGGTCTCACCATCTTAATTTGGTCACTTCTAATGAAAAAAATAAAATTGTCCAAAGATACCTTAAAGCTGAAAACATGAACAGCATGTTTTTGTTGGGGTTTTCTTTTCTTTTCTTTCTTTTTTTTTTGGCTTACTCCTCCTGGGATCACCTTTCAGATTTGGTTAGTACTTTGTACAGAGCAATGAGGTTTCCCATAGTGGAGTCTTTCCCTGGGCTCCGTTTGGTTCTCAGTAAGGCAGGCCCATACCTTTTTGCTTCCTCTATGGAGAGGGCAATATGCATTAACCTGCAAAGTCACCTTCCAAAAGTGAGAAAGGGATTAGATTGCTGCATCAGAGCTGTGGAAGTATTTGGAATGTTTTACAAATGGTTGCTACAACAATGACAAAAAAGGTAATTACAAAATGTGTACATCACAACATGCTTTTAAAGACATTTTGCATTGTGCTCACATTCCCTTAAATGTTGTTCCCAAAGGTGCTCAGCCTCTAGCCCAGCTAGAATCTCTGGGAAAAGGCAGAGACAGTTTGGCGAAAAAGACGTGGTGGGTGGGGTGGAGGATGGAGGGGATGGTGAGAGGAGAAAGCAGCCTTCCAGTAAAAGATCAGCCCTCGGTTTAAAGGTCAGCTTCGGGCAGGCTGGCCTCAGGCGGAGTCAGGGTCAGAGGGAGAAGCGGGGCAGGGCGGGCCTGGGGTGCTCACATCGCATTCAGGTCAAGCAGAGTCTGGTCCAGCACCCTTTGTGTACAGAAGTGCTCCTCTTTGGTATATTTCAGTTTATCTCCCAAATCATCAATTGTCTTTTCCAGCTTGGCTACCGATCTCTCAGCAAACTCAGCGCAGGTCTCTGCCTCCTTGAGTTTATCAGTAAGAATCTTACCTCTTCCTCATATTTGTCTTCTTTTTGAGAATACTTTTCTTCAGCAGCGCTCAGACACTTCAGGTTCTGGCCCCTCAGTCTGATCTGCTCATCCACCTCTCGGCCATGGCGCTCTGCCCGCTCAGCTCGCTCCTCTGTTCCAAGTCTTCAGTAATCACCAGCTTACGAGCCACCTCGTCATACTTCCTATCTGCCTCTTCTGCAATATGTTTAGCTGCTTTGAGTTGGATTTCCTGGAGTTCCATCTTTTTCTTCACCTTTTAAGGGCCGGTTTTCAATCACCTTCGTACCTCTCTCCCTCTCAGCAGCAGCTTTTTCCGCTTCCCCCAGCTTTTGCAGGGCAGTGGCCAGGCGCTCCTGAGCACGATCCAGCTCCTCTTCCACCAGCTGGATCCTGCGGTTCCAGGAGGCCGCCTCAGCCTCAGCCTGTCCCCGGGCCGCCTTTCTCCCTCCGCTTCCCGCCGGAGGCGCGCGGCGCTCTGCTCTGCCTCCCCAGCCGCTGTCGCGGACCCTGGGGCTTGCGCTTCGCCACCTCCGCGGGGGTGACCCCGGCCCGGTGCCCGCCCCGCGCCTGCTCGCCCTCCGCCCCTGCCGCCCCGCGCGGCGTTGCAGCCGCTCCTCACCCTGCTTCCGCCTCGGAGCTGTTCTTTTCTACTGTACTTCTTAACTGTACTTACTTTTATAAAAAGTTATCTATTTTTTTTGTGTGGATTATTGTAAAGTAGCCTTATTAAGTAAATGCATATTTTCCTTAGCATTATAAAATAATTATTGCTTTTTGAATTTGCTTGTTCAAACCTTAATCTTAAAATAGTTTTAAAAAGAAACTATGAAATCAGTCATCATAGAGCTTCGTAAATTCTGAAAAGAAACTTTTTGGACCAATGGCTTTGTCCTTTGACTTAGAGAAGAAAAAATGACCAATGCACTTTGAAAATCTCAGTCTTTTCACATTTTACTCATACCTATGAGAAATTAGCTTGAGAAATGTTATTTTAGTTGTTTATCACTTGACCTGTATGGATTCTATGGCTTTCAAAAAATTTGAATTTCTTAAAAAAATTTCATCCTTTTAAAATGATTTAAAGTCTTCCTCAAGAAGGCAAAGTAGTGATGCATTTTAAAATACCATGCTGTATTTTAAAACATTTTTTTGTTATAGGAAGATGTCTCCAGACAAAGAGCTTAAAATAAAAGAGGATTTGCTACAAGTCCAGGTAAAACACACACTTTCTCTCTCTGTGCATCTATATTTAATTAATGATATGTGCTCTGATAATTATATATATAAATAACAGATGTATATATGTGAATATGGACATATTTGTATCTGTGTGTGTGTGTGTACTGAAATTCTTTCCTCAGATACGTCTTTCTTGTTGATTTACTTTTATCAGCAAGTTTCAGAAAATAAAACAGTAAATCTAGGCATATTTACTGCCAAGATTATAACAAATTATCATGTCTTACTCAACCTTAGGCAATATCATGGAGGAAATAATATCATATTGGGAGCCAAAATAGGGACTCACTAGTTATATGACTTTAGATAAGTCCCTTTAACCTATTTGAACTTTGTATTTTCTATCACCAAAATGGGTAAAGTGATAACTGATCTATCTCAAAAGGTTTAAGAGTTATAAGAAGCAAACAAAAAATTCTTCAGAAATTGTAAACTAGATAGCCTACTCTGTTTTATGTGATCCAATAAAAGGAACACAAGTAACCTGTTACTTCATTTTGGCTTAGTAATACTTTTTTTTCTTTTGCTACAAATTGATTTCGTAACACCCATGGTAGCATCATACCATCCATTTCAGTAAGTGGCTGGAGTTGCGTCCTACAAGTATGTACACACCTGAGTGACTCAAGAACTAGATAACATAACTTTTGGAAAAAATAAGAATGATACTTGAGATACTGAATATAAAATGTACAACTTTGTAGTATTAGTTTTCCATTGTTGCATAACAAGGTACCACAAATTTAGCAGCTTAAGCAATTTATATTATCTCACAGGTTCAGTGGTTAGGAGTCCCAGCATGGTTTAGTGGTGTCCTATGCTTAGGGTCTCAGCAGACTGTAATCAAGGTGTTGACTGGGCTTTATTCCATTTTGTAACTTGGGAGTCCTCTTCCAAACGTAAGTGGATATCACAAACTTCAATTCCTTGCAGTTGTTGCTGAGGCACTCAACTTCTCGGGGCAGTCTGCAGTTTCCTGTCATAGACACCTTTTCCATAGACAGTGCACATCACAGCAGCTTGCCTCTTCTTTGAGGCCAGCCGAGGGTCTCTCTTGTCTGCTAAGACAGAGTCTATAACGTAACTTGCTCATGGGAGTGATATCCTGTCACCCTTGTTATAGCATGTAACCTAATAAAAGGAGTGGCACCCCACCACTTAGCCATATTATATGGATTAAAAGCAAGTCACAGATCCTACCCACAGTCAAAGGGAGTATATTATCTTATTATATGGAGCATAACCCCAGGGGGGAGGATCATGGGACTTTCTTAGAATTCTGCCTCCATGCTTACAGGCTTATTTTAGATAGAATGGCATTTTGTATATTTTTAAAATTTTTTTATAATCCCATTATATTATTAATGTTAGAAGTATTTAAGCTAATATTCTATAAAATTGTTTTTTATGAATTTAAAGTCAACATTTTCTGTATAGGTATAATTTTTCTGGAGAGAATGTCAGCGGATTTAATGATAATTTTAGAGGAATTCATCTCCTTCCCCCAGCACTCTATTATGAGCTGCATGGATCTAGGCCATTTTACAGAGATCAGTAGATGACAAAAAGTGACTTGCTTAGGGTTAGAGAACAAATTAGGGGTGAAATTTGAACTGCAAAAATGGCTTTCTGAATCCTGCTCAGCATTTGCAATAATAATGGAAGATTATTCAGTTTTGTTTCCTTATGCAAACATAAATAATAGATTATATTGTTATACATTTTTTCAAATAATTATAATGCTTATAAAATGTTTAAGTCACATGAAAACTTTATTTTAGTTTTTAAACGAACTACTAGTTGTTCACTTCTTATTTAGGGGACCATTATTTCAGTAATTATTATAATGTTTATTTAAAGGATATGTAGATACAAATCCATCTGGATTTAAGGCTGTCCTCAGGTTGTACAAATTGTACTTTGAACAAGGTTGCTGGTATAGCATGCAAATATTTTCTCCCATTCCATAGGTTGTCTATTCACTCTAATGATTATTTTCTTGGCTATGCAGAAGCTTTTTAATTTGATCAGGTCCCATTTATTTATATTTGTTGTTGCTATGATTGCTTTTGGGGTCTTCTTCATAAATTCTTCACCTAGGCTGATGTCTATAAGAGTTTTTCCAACATTTTCTTCTAGAATTATTATGGTTTCATATCTTAGGTATAAGTCTGTTATCCATCGTGAGTTAATTTTTGCGAGAGGTGAGAGGTGTGGATCCTGTTTCAGTCTTCTACATGTGGCAGTCCACTTTTCCCAGCACAATTTATTGAATAGGGATTCTTTCCCCCAGTGTATGTTTTTGTTTGCTTTGTCAAAGGTCAGATGGCGATATAGGGATGGTTTTATATCTGGGTTCTCTGTTCTGTTCCGTTGGTTTATGTCTCTGTTCTTGTGACAGTACCATGCTGTTTTGGTTACTATAGGTTTGTAGTATAGCTTGAAGACTGGTAAATTGATGCCTCCCAATTTATTCTTTTTGATTAAGGTTGCTTTGGCTATACAAGGTCTTCTCTGGTTTCATACGAGGCATAGAATTATTTTTTCCAGATATGTGAAAAATGATATTGGCATTTTAATGGGGATTGCATTGAATCTGTAGATCACTTTGGGTAGTATAGACATTTTAACGACACTGATTCTGCTGGTCCATGAGCACGGTAGTATAGTTTTCCATCTGTTTATGTCCTTTGCTCTTTCCTTCCTTGGTGTTTCGTAGTTCTCCCTGTAGAGGTCTTTCACCTCCTTGGTTAAATATATTCCTGGATATTTAATTTTCTTTGTTGCTATTGTGAAAGATATTGAGTCTTTGATTTGATTCTCAGTTTGACTGTTGTTGGCATATATGAATGCTACTGATTTTTGAACATTGATTTTGTAACCTGAGACTTTGCTGTATTTATTTATCAATTCTAGTACTCTCTTGGCAGATTCTTTGGGGTTGTCTAGCTAAAAGACCACGTTGTTAGCAAAAAGCGATAGCTTGACCTCTTCTGCACCCATTTGGATGCCCTTGATTTCCTTCTCTTGTCTGATTGCTCTGGCTATATCCAGGCTGATAACTAGAATCTATAAAGAACTCAGGAAAATCAGCAAGAAAAAAATCAAACAAACCCATTAAAAAGTGGGCAAGGACATGAACAGAAACTTTTCAAAAGAAGATAGACTAATGGCTAACAAACAAATGAAAAAATGCTCAACATTTCTAATCATCAGGGAAATTCAAATCAAAATCACAATGAGATATTACTTAACTCCAGTGAATATGGCTTTTATCAAAAATCCCAAAATGACAAATATTGGTGTGGATGCAGATAGATAAGAACACTTATATACTGCCTGTGGGATTGCAAACTAGTACAACCTCTATGGAAAGTAGTATGAAGATACCTCAAAGAACTGAAAGTAGACCTACCATTTGATCCAGCAATCCCACTACAGAGTATCTACCCAAAGGGAAAAAAGACATTCTCTACAAAAGACATCTGCACTCAAATATTTATAGCAGCATAATTCGTAATTGCAAAGTTGTGGAAAGAACCCAGTGCCCATCAATACATGAGTGGATTAATAAAATGTGGTATATCTATGCCATGGAATACTACTCAGCCATAAAATAAAATGGTGAACTAGCACCTCTTGTATTATCCTGGATGGAGCTGAAGCCTATTTTTGTAAGTGAAGAATCACAAGAATAGAAAAACAAACACCACATGTACTCACCATTACATTGGTACTAATTGATCAACACTTATATATACATACGGAAGTAACATTCATCGGGGGTTGGGCAGTTGGGGGTGGGAGGAGGGGATGCATTAATTCACACCTACTGGGTGTGTTGCGCACTGTCTGGGGGATGGGCACACTTGTAGCTTTGATGCAGGCGGTGCAAAGGCAATTTATGTGATGAAAGGATTTGTACCCCAATAATATTCTGAAATTTAAAAAAGAAAGAATGCTGGGCTGAGGGAAAGTGAGTGTTGAAATTAAGCCTATTCTTTATTTGCCAGTGATGCACTCTGGCATAGACTGTGTCTGCGTGGAAGAAGGGGTCCTTTTTCTCATTCATCAAAGACACTGTATGGACTAGCACTCAGTAGCTGTAGTTATAGTAACAAAAATTATGCTTAGAGAAAAGGACATAAAATATTTTGTTATCCTATTAACTTTTGATTTTCAGATTATTTGTTAGAAAAATAGTAAATTTACTCTCTAGTCAATTATCTACTAAGTGAGAGATTTGCGGCATAATCATGCAGAGATAAGAAAGAAGGACAAATACATTCATGATAGCTCAAAATTTTAGAAAATGAAGAAGTTTATACATATTTGAATATTCTGTGAGTTTTAAATAATGCATATCATATTTTTGTACCCTAGATGTCATTGCTATTATTTAATTTTTAGAGGAGGAAACTCAGAGATATTAAATAAATTGACCAGGTTTACAGAGTTATCAGGTGCAGTCTGGTTGGACTGGATAGCCTGAGGATTCTCTCTTTTTGTAGGTGGGGTAAAATGACTAAGTATAAATTCAATATGATCGCCCCATTTGCTGTTTCTTTTCAAGGATCATCACCTTTCTAAAATTACAGAATCTTCTTAGTTTTTTCTGTGCACAGTGCTAAGAAAACTCTTTGTTTTTCTATTTAAATTGCTTATTACCAACTCCCAGGTGTGAAGTCCCGAATGCAAATATAAACAGTAACTGTAATTACATTCTATATGTACTTGAATAAACTGAGTAAATTGGTTGCATATAACATAATATAATGTAATATATGAGGCATATAATTGATAAGAATATTGAATTTGTTTTTTTCTGAATTTAAGGCTTCTAAAGAATTTTGAAGCTGAAATATATTGTTAGCATATACTAGAGACATAATTTCCCCAACTAATTGCAACATAATGCATGTATAAAAGGAGAACTATGGTGTAGTAGCTAAGAGTGTGAAGTTAGAAAACAGGAGGAATTTCTATGTAGGAGTAATAATACATGGGAAGACAAAGACTTGAGGGAACAAGAGCTGTTTAGGGAGTTTCAGATGCTTGAGTATGGACAGAAGTTTTGGATTAAAGAAAATAGTAGTCGGAAACCTGATAGGGACTATGTATAGATGACATCAGTAGTTTGGATTTTAGTGAGTAGGAAATGAGGATTTATTGAGGAATATTAAGAGTGATTCATTTGGCATTTTTTCTTGAGATTATTCTGCCAGCTGTAGGAAAGATGAATTTTGGAGGAGAGATTGGATTTTGCAGCCAGGGGGAACAATTAGAAAGTTTTTATAATAGTTTAACTGACTTATAATCAAATTATTTAATTATGGTTTGCATGAGTTTATTAAAATAGAGTAGTAAATCATATTTCTTATAATCTAAATTGTACTGATACCAATTGGAAAGATTGATTTTATCAAAATATTGATCCTTTCGAATTAAAATGATGAATACAGGTACACTTTGTTTTATTGCACTTCACTTTATTTTTTTTTATTTTTATTTTTTATTTCAGCTTATTATGGGGGCACAAAAGTTCTGGTTAAATATATTGCCCATGCCCCTCCCATCCCTCTGAGTCTGAGCTTCAAGCGGGTCCATTCCCCAGACAGTGCACATTGCTTTATTGTGCTTTGCAGATATTGTATGTTTTACAAATTTAAAGTTTGTGGCAATCCTGTATCAAGCAGGTCTATTGGTGCCATTTTTCCAACAGCATGTGCTCACTTAATGTCTCTGTGTCACATTTTGGTAATTCATGCAATATTTCAAAGTTTTTCATTATTATTATATCTGTTTTAGTGATTTATGATCAATGATCTTTAACGTTACCATTGTAATTGTGTTTTGGTGTCACAAACCACACCCATATAAGACAGCACACACAATTGATCAGTGTGTAGGTCTAACTGTTCCACTACCAGGCATTCCCCCACCTCTTTCCCTCTTCTCCTTGAGGAGAATAAACTCCCCTATTCCCTTAGACACAATAATACTAAAATTAGGCCAAAAAATAACCCTAACCCTACAGCGGCCTCTAAGTGTTCAAGTGAAAGGAAGAGTTGCATGTCTCTCACTTTAAATCAAAAGCTAGAAATAATTAACCTTAGTGAGGAAGGCATGTCAAAAGCTGAAATAGGCTGAAAGCCAGGCCTCTGTGCCAGAGTTAGCCAAGTTGTGAATGCAAAGGAAAAGTTCCTGAAGGAAATTAAAAGTGCTACTCCACTGAACACACGAGTGATAAGAAACCAAAACAGCCTTATTGCTGATAAATGGAGGAAGTTTTATGGTCTGGATAGAAGATCAAACCAGCTAAAACATTCCCTTAAGCCAAAGCCTAATCCAAAGCAAGCCCCTAACTCTCTTCAATTGTAAGAAGACTGAAAGAGGTGAGGAAGCTGCAGAAGAAGAGTTTGAAGCTAGCAGAAGTTGGTTTATGAGGTTGAAGGCAAGAAGCCGTCTTTATAACATTAAAGTACAAGGTGAAGTAGCAAGTGATGATATGTAAGCTGCAACAAACAAGTTATCCAGAAGATCTCAGGCTGAGATAACTTATGAAAGTGGCTACACCAAACAACTGATTTTCAATGTAGATGACACAGCCTTCTACTGGAAGAAGATGCCATCTAGGACTTACATAACTAGAGAGAAGAAGTCAATGCTTGACTTCAAAGTTTCAAAGAACAGGCTGGCTGATTCTCATTATAGGCTAACATAGCTTGTGATTTTAAGTTGAAGCCAATGTTTGTTTGCCATTCTGAAAATTCTAGGGTAGAAGGAATCGTTGGCAGCCATTTTTGGAAATAATCCAATTTTCAATTTTTGTAAATGTTCTAAGTACATAAAGTAACGCACATTTTTTATTGCTAGGCATACCAGTTAACTTTTCCTAAATAACAAATTACTCCAAAACTTAGTGAATTAAAATGGTAGATTCATTATTTCTCTTAGTGGCTGGATATGTTTTCTCTCTGAGCAGTCTCAGCTTTATTTGGTGTAAGATGGTTTTGCTCATGTGTCTGACATTCCAGCTGGGATATCTAGGACAGTTTCTTACCCTCCCAGAGGCCAGCCCTGGGTAGTTTACAGAAGGGCTCCCAGCAACAAGAGAGCAAACCAAAGCTGAAAATTCTTTTGAGGCCTAAGCTCACATCTCACGTAGTGGACCAGAGAAGTCAGAGGCCAGCTGAGTTCAAGGAGTAGGGAAATAGACTCTACCTTTTGATGGGAGCTACTGCAAAGAATTTATGGCCATTTGTAGTTTACCACAGTGTGGTGTATATTCTTTCTCTCTCTCCCTCCCTCTGTATAAAATTGAATTAAGTCTAGATTTGTCTTATTATTTTTACTCTTAATATCTTTGTTAGAATATAGGTTAAACTAGTATATAAAGAGACCTAATATATTAATAATTGAATAGCTTAAGATAATTATTTTTATCTCATGTAAAGTTTGAGTAGTTGGTTACAGCAGGTATAGTAGTTTGATTTACTTGGGACCTGGTATTATTTCTTCTTGCTCTCATTTCTCATTGAAATTTAGAAATTTAACCAGATTTCAAATTTTTTATTTATCTCAAGGAAGTTTTGTGTTCTTATTTATTTCACTAACATTTAACTTTCTTCTTCCTTTTCTGTCTCTGGAACTCATATTTGAGTATTACAAT
>CM052453.1:20916508-20930766 GCA_028533085.1 Varecia variegata
CAGTCTGATGACTACATGACGTGGTGTCTTCCTGTTTGGTATGAATCTCCCAGGCGTTCTTTGAGCTTCTTGAACTTGTATATCTAGGGTTTTGGCAAGGCCTGGGAATTTTTCCTCAATTATATCTTCAAATAGCTTATCCAACCCTTGCTTATTGTCTTCTTCACCTTCAGGGATGCCGATAATTCTCATGTTAGGCTTCTTCACATAATCCCACATTTCTTGTAGACTCTGGTCTTTTCTCTTGTTTCTTTGCTTTATCTCTGTGACTGACTTATTTAATTGGAAAGTGTTATCTTCGATCTCTGAGATTCTTTCTTATGTTTGATCTACCCTGCTCTTGAGACTTTCCACTGTGTATTGTACCTCCCTGAATAAATTCTTCATTTCAGTTTGATTTTTCTTCAAAAATTCTATTTCTTTAGTGAATTTTTCTTCCAAGTCCTGGATTTTTTTTTTTGTGGTTTCTTTGTGATGGTTATCCATTTTTTCTTGAATGATATTCAGCTTATTTATGTTACATGTTTGAAATTCTTCCTGAGACGTTGCTATTTTGAATCTGGTTTGTGTCCATTGTTAGAGAGCTGGTATTCCTCTTTGGGGGCAAAATTTCCGTTTGATTCTTTATGCTCTCAGAATTCTTTCACTGACCCTTCCCATCTGGATCAATCGTTAGATCTCTTCTTACAGCTTTAGTCTGGATAGAGGCACGTCGTGCGCACTGTTCTTAGGCTGTTTAGCAGCCTAGGTGTGTTGCTTCCTTCGCCACTAGGGGGAGCCTGTTGTGTGTTGTTTAGGATTTTGCTACCTCAGCTGGTTGGCTGCCCCTGTTGGGTCCAGCCCCAGAGAATTAATTTGACCTAATACCGGTTTGAAGAGTTAAGTCACTGGGCTGTGCTGGTTGCAGACGGAAAGCGTCTTTTTGTTGTCTCTTCCTCTCCAGAGATGGGTTCTGCCTCTCTCCGGGCGAAAAACAGTGGCGAGGGGGAGAGGGCAGTGCCCTCACTCGCCCAGCGCCCCAACTGCTGCAGCTCCCACGGGCAAAGGTCTGGCCCGCCCCAATGTCTGCCGAGGTCCACGCACCATTCTGTCATGACTGGGGAGGCACTCAGTGTTCACGCAAAGGCGCAGCTCCCAGTGGCGGTCACAGACCAGGGGAGGGAGCCACCTGGACCCAATCGCTCCGCACAGGCTAGGCTGTGGACCCCGACAATGGCGGCTGGCCACACACAGATCGCCAGCACTGGGGGTGAATGTTCAGGGTCCAGCAGGCACCGGAGGAGCTGGGGATTGAGGGAGCCCAGCTGCCCACAGTCTCTAGGCTAGAAATCCCCCAAGTAAGCAAGACCAAACCGCGTCTCCTAGCTGCCTTTCGCTGCAACTTAGAGCGAACCCCACCAGGTGCAGTCCCTGCACAGAACTCCGGGGTCCAAAATGTCTCCCGCTAATGTCTCCTCTCCACGGAGCCCCACGTCTCCCGCGGTGATTCTGCACCAACTTCAAGCAGATCCCTAATTGAGTGGGTGTGGAGGTCAGTGGGGAAACAAGCTGCTTTCCTGTGGGGCTGAGCCCACCTCACTCACTGGTGAGGCGGGTACAGCCGTCCCACGCTCCACTCTCTATTGTCTGTCCCACACTCTCCAGATTTTCACGACCTTATCCCGTTCACCTCAGTCTTTTCTTGCTTTTTGTGTCCCACACTGATTCACCGTGGATTCACACTGCTGTTTTTGTGGGGGGAGCAATCCTCTAGCATTGCGGCAGACCGAGATCCATGCCTTCCTCTCCGGGAGCATGAATCCAGGAGGTCACCTCCACTCTGCCATCTTCCCCTCCTCCTAAGTTCCATTTCTAATTATGTCAGTGATAACACTGTGGTGGAGCTAGATGTAGCTAGTCAGTGTTACCAGTGTAAGAATTATTTACACATTCACGAACTCTTTCTAAGTTGTCCATCACCATTATTTTCTCTAGGTAAAATAATTACAAGTATTTTAACCTTTTATTTTTCCAGGCTCTTTATCATCTTGGATTATTACTGAACCTTTTTAAATTTTTTGAGTGTCTTTTTCGTTGAGGAGCCTAAAATTAGTCATTGTGAATATTTTGATTAATGTTGAATATAATTTTTAAAAATTATTAAAATATTTATAACTTTTGACTTTTACAGTACCTATATTGAAAATTTTCTAGAGGGTTAATTTTTAGAATCATTATAGATTGTACTATATTTTACATTGTGAATCCTAGAATTTTTGTTTTACTTATATGTAGGAATGCATTCCACATCTTGTGTTGTAATAGATAAGACTATCAAATTCATTCTTCTCTATATTTGCATTGGTAATTAAAATTTCAGTGTAGCATCAATACTTGTGAGTTATTTTTTTTTCCTAAGTGGGGAGGATATAGGCTGGGGATTATGCTGAGAGTTTGGGCATCTACCCAAAAGAACAAAAGACATTCTATAAAAAAGACATCTGCACTCAAATGTTTACAGCAGAACAATTCACAATTGCAAAGATGTGGAAACAACCCAAGTGCCCATCAATACATGAGTGGATTAATAAAATGTGGTATATGTATACTATGGAGTACTACTCAGCTATAAGAAATAATGGTGATATAGCACCTCTTGTATTTTCCTGGATAGAGCTGGAACCCATTCTACTAAGTGAAGTATCCCAAGAATGGAAAAATAAGCACCACATGTACTCACCATCAAATTGGTTTCACTGATCATCACCTAAGAGCACATATAGGAATATCATTAATTGGGTGTCGGGCAGATGGGAGGGAGAGGAGAGGATGAGTGTATACATACATAGTGAGTGCAATGCGCACTGTCTGGGGGATGGACATGCTTGAAGCTTGGACTTGGGGAGGGGGGAGGGGGAACAAGGGCAATATACGTAACCTAAACATTTGTACTGCATGATATGCTGAAATAAAAAAAAAAAAGAAAATAGATAGAATTAAGGAAAGTTCCTGAAAAAGAAGTTATTGGAAAGAAAAAGAAAACAGGGCAGTTTGGGCTGTTATCCAGTGGCAGTTTTCCATTTTGCCTGGATAACATTTTATATTAAGAGGGATTATGAGGTGTCTAGGATTATATGCATAACAGACTGTGCCCTTATACATCTATTTGCTTGTTGAGGAAAGGATGCTATGTTCAGATCTTCAGAGCTAACAAATCCCTTTGCAAGTAGGAAGAGATTTACTCTTTATACCACTTCAGCGATGTTGAAGACTGTCATGTAGAATGCTGTCAACATGCTTATATCAAAGCTGTTAAAATACATGCTCATAATTATACTATTATATTGGATTATTTTAATATGGAGTGATGAATAGAAAAACTCTTAATCTAAAGCAGTGTGTTAAACAAATTTATTAAAATTTATAAAGTATTTTTAGATTGCTTTTGAAAATTGGGAGGGTGTGAATCACTTGCTTTACTATTGTTTTCTGTGAGTATAGGCTACCTTCCATAGCCTTTCTTTCCCTCCATCATTCATCCTCCTTATGTTACTCCTTGTTTTTCCTCTTCCTCTTCTTCCCCTCTTTCTCCTCCTCGTCACCATCTAGACAAACAGTGAGGCTTTGAAAGTGTGCCCATCTCCACTTATTAGAGATATCCCTTTGGCTGGCAGAAGCTTGAATACAGTACTGCTTGCCTACCTGCCTTGTGTTTTTCATTCCTGATGCCCTCAGCAAAAGTATTGTGGTTAGTATGTAGTGGTCCCTTATGGTTACAGGATTTAATAGAAGTCGGGAATGCCTTGGTGTGGAAATATGGTTACCAACGAACTTTATGTTAGTATTTAAGGCACTGTTCTTGGATTGCCACACATTTTCTCTACTGTTATAGTAAGATATTTGCCTGTGCAGAATCAAGTGATGAATTATGTCCCCTAATAACCACTTCAAAAACTTTGAAAATATTTTGCTTTCTACTTATAGCTATGTAATAATATTGGTGGCAGGAGTGATGGTTGGTATATAACTGTAGATCTGCTTATAAATAAACATCAATTTATATCATGTATTTGAAATATTTTTCTGCTTTAGTGGCTAATGACAATAGCCCCCTATTGTATGTCTTCAAGAATGGTCTCCAGAAGAGACTTAGACTTTACTTCAGAACTAGTCATTTTAAATTAAAATACCTAATAAAACTAATAAATTGTGTTTGAGAATGAGATGCCATTCTTAATTTAGTATAGGAAGGCACCTATTCTCTTTACTTTTAACATTGGAATCTGCTTTATAATGCCACTACAAAAGTCTCTTCAATGTAAATTATATGGATATATATTTTTAAACCACCAACCACCTTACACTTTTATTCTCAGGATTGTCTTCCCCACTCCATACCCCTCTTTTTCTATAATTCTAACTCTGGTGTTTGAAATTCATCCTAAATTAACAAACTTTGGATAGGTGGCAGTATTTATATTTAAAAATTTTTCTTTTGTGAGACCAAATTTCAAATTATTTTAGACACTTTGCAAAAAACCTTAAGCAAATTATGATAACTGGAGTAATAGCTGTTCAAAATGGGAACCATCAAACTAGGTTGCATTTCACAGGACTGGGAAAACTTTGTTAAATGTTTATATAGGTATAGATGTAATTTGAGCATTTAAATTATCATCTAAACTAGAATGTTGGGACAACAAGCATAAATGGAGATTGTGTGGGCAGAACATGACTTCTGGTCACCCTAGTTATGGAACCTGGAAAGCTGATCCTCTGGCAACTGGTAGAGAAGAAGCACCTCTTACCTGGAAGAAAACAAACTCAGAGCTTGGGAACTGACTCTGGTGAAAGATGATGATCTTTTATTGTCAAAGCTGCTGTGGAGAGATTTTTATTTTCATTCTGAAATGACATTGTAGAAAAATAATTTTGGAATAAATGTGACTAAAGGGAAATCTCTAAACCATCCTGTACTCTACTCTGGCTGACCAAATTTTTCTTGTTCTGTGGCCTGTTATGACCTTAAATAACTATTTTGTTGGAGTTTTTAAAATCAGTTACACATTACTTCTATGTGTCTATTTTAAATCATAGAAGATATATTACTATCTCCAACTTGTTACCTCACATCAATTTCATATATTACCAGAAATTAATGAATACTTATAATTGATTATTTAATATCCTTATAGATTATTAAAATGATTCTTCAGCTGCAAATAAAATGTTCTTCATATCATCTAATACCAGATGTTTTGTAATTCTAAAGCTTAGAGAAGAACAGATCTAGCTCTGCTATTTCAGATCTTTCACAGATCCTTAAGTATCAAGATGAATCAACTTTTTTAGAGAATTCAAATGAAGTTTCAGTTGCTGAAGACCTATCCCCAAAATCTTCATCAGAGATCCATGGTAAATCATTTACAACAATATCATCAAGCAGAGAAATTCAAGATTCACTGTCTGTTGGAACACTGGCTCAAGAGAATGAAATAGTGACATCATCATTGACTTCACTTCCTGTTCTTACTGAAAAAAAAAAGGTATGATATAGTATAATAACTTGTTTTGAATTACTAGACTCGTTCAATATCCTAAATAAATGCTAATTAAAAACTCATCAATATTTTATTATTTTAAAAGAATAAAAAAATTACCTTTTAATAAAACCTTCATATTTAGGATTCTGAAAGTAATATTTTGATCTAAGTAATATTTTTAACTTATAAAAAATTCTAATTGATATTGACCAAAAAGTTGTGGTTTAGGTTATAGTTTTAATGATAAATTAAAAGGTATGTATTTCTGAGACAAGGGAAATTTTCTTAGTTTACAGAAACATCTACTAAAAATCTACAAAAAATATTTTTACATAATAATGTGATTGTAAAATCATAGTCATTTTGAAATAATTTTATATACCCTTAAACAACCTAGAAAATTATCATAATTACTTTTCTTTAGAAAGCATTTAATTGGGAGATTCGTAGGGCAAAAATGCTGGGAAAAAGAGAAAAGATAAAAAGGCTGTACCTATTTGACATACCCACAATATATTTTTATTATAGAAGTTATTAAAGTCTTCCTGTAAAAATAATCTTGTAAGCCATTTGAGTTGTCAAAAGATTGAAGCAGACTGAAATATAAATCTAAATAAGAATCTTAATAATTATTAACATGATTTATTTAGAACTATTTATGAGGGAGAATCACAATATTGCTTGGGTACCCTCTACACTATTTGGTGTTCCCAAACACTTCTCAGATCCATTAATTGTTCTGACTTTTTTATTTGATATTAATACATCCAGGAAATAATGAAACATAAAATGTTTCTTGCAATGACATTGTAGATGATGGTAAAAAGCTAGTGCTCTCTCTCAAAGAAGGTAATTAAACAGTTTTTATACAGGTATAATTTTTAATAACTTATTATAATTTTGTTATTAAGTCTGATGTTTCAGAAGAGAAATTACAAAAGGAAACTGAAGAACAAACTTACCAAGCAGCAGGAGAATTTCAAGGTAAAAAGATTTTCTGTTTTGGAAGGTGAAAATGTAAATGATTGTGTGTTCCCATGGTACAATTTTAAATAAATGAGGGGAGAACATTATTAAATATACAAACAACTTGTTAGCTATCAAATAGTATATAAATATGCTGATGATTATATAAAAATTAACTTGGTAAGTTATCATCATAGTACTCAGAGAGCCTATGTCAACTAAAATCTGTGTAAAAGGGAAGTGATACTTTTGTTTCAACCAAATAATAGTATTTGGCATTATGAATTCTAACATAATATTATACCATAAATTAATATGGGCATATCAGGAAAAAAGATGACTTGTGGTATGAATAACTAATATTTTTGCCAGGTCATTTAGGTGTTTGGTGTATAATATGATTAAAAGCAAACACAAGTTTGTTCTTCCTTTCTAACATATGTAACTTTAGAATCCTACTCATATTTTACTTTTAAAATTAAATGATTGTGGTATAGTGTGCAGGAGCATCACTGTTCTATTGTGCTTTGAAATGAGAATGCCTCTGCTGTTCCACCTATGATGACTTGTTATCTGAGATAAAAATTCCTTATTATCTCAGGATGTTTTCTTTTATTCAGAGTTCAGTATCAATTTTAACCAGGAGTTGAGTTGAATGTAATCAATCAACTTAAAATTTTTTGAATTGTGGTAAAATATACAGAACATTTGTCGTTTTAACCATCTTTAAGTATACAATTCAGTGGCATTAATTACATTCATAGTGTTGTGCAACTATTGATTTAATATTTTTTTGGAATATGTGCATTGACTTCCCGAAGTGAAAAATATGTAAAAGGTATACTTAGAGCAATTTCATTCCTATTTTCCTTCCCTTTGCATTCCTTCAGTTCTCCCCCTTCCCTCTTGTAGGTGATAAAGTATATTGTTTTCTGCTTTTTTTATGTTTCATTTAATGAAGGTAATTATATTTTTTACTTTTCTTAATTTTTTTCTTCTATCCCCTTCATTTTTATTAAAAAGTAGCATACTAGATATGCTTTTTCTTGTTTTTTTTTTTTAAACTTAACATTATGTCCTAGAAATAATGAAACAGCATCAGCATCACTCCCTGCTAAAACTGTTCTGACAATATGCATGTCAGATCTAGCATTATGGTAATTTACTTATAACTATGAAAATGAGAGAAAATGCTGCTTTATACCTGTTTTAAATTTGAAATCTAGAGATTGCATGGTAGATTTGTTTTCTCCATAGTAGACTAAAGGAATCTTTTTAAGTAGCTCATGAAGTAGTCCCAGATGAAAACCTTATGCTTGAGAATGAAGATTCAGCAAGAAAAATACAAAGAAAACAAATGAAATCAAGAACTTCTAGAATGGAAGGACGCAAGGGTACGTATAATAATTGCAGATATCTTTAAGTTATTTTAAGTTAAACTCATCAGAAGATCTTTTTTCTTTGGATCATGAATGTTTATTTGAGCATATAATTTGTAGAAATTTTACACTTTGACCTAAATGTGAGTACCCTAAGATAACTAGAGAACTAAAGTGATAATTTTGATACCTTTTGATTGGTATTTGTATGGTCAATGACTGCTATGTGACAAGACTTCTCCACACACTTTTATGAATCTGTTTACACCAATTTCCTACCTTACCTCCACGGTCTTTTAAGAAATAGCTCACTTCTGTAACTTTGAAGTCCTCTTCCTTTAATTTTACACAAATGAGAGGAAGTTTTTCTGATTACTTGGCATATCCAGAAGTTTCATCAGAGATCTATTTTCCTATTTAGCAGTGTTTATAACTCCACCATCGCCTGAAGACATGATTTTAGTTTCAACAAGCCAATCTGAAGCTAAGAATCTTGCAGCTACCAGAAATGAGAGTTTCCATAGTAAGTAATTAATTAAAAATTTTATAAAATTGTTTTCAAGTAAATTCAAGAGAACATTGTTTTATGGTTCACAAATATGTCTACAACTGTTTTTTGTATTTCTTATGTAATTATTTTGTTTATACTTCTAGATCTTTATTGGTGATTTATCCGTTCATCTTGTTGGATTATACCTTGTTTTGCGTTCTCCCTTGTGCTACTGTTTTGTAAGAGCTCTGAGCTTTAACTTTTATGTTTTTGCACTGGTGGATATTGATTGTTTTGTTCCACATGGAGCACTTTTGAGCATTTCATGTAGGGCAGTAGTCTAGTGGTGACAAACTCCCTTATTGTTTGCTTGTCTAGGATGAACTTTATTTCCTCTTTATTTATGAAACTTGGTTTTGTAGTATAAAAAATTCTTGGCTGGCATTTGTTCTGTTTAAGCCTAACAGTGGGAACCTGATCCTTTTTTGCTTATAAAGTTCCTTCTGAGAAGTTTGAGGTTATTCTGATGGGTTTTCCTTTGTAAATTACTGGTGGCTTTCCTCTCACAAGCTGTAGAAGTTTCTCCTTTACTTCACTTTGGCCAGACTGGTGACCATGTGCCTTGGTGATGGCCCATGTACATCATTCTAATAATGATCACCTGGTCAAAGTGTTGTCTGATTTCTTTCAGTATTTTCTCTTCTAGCTTCTAGTAAGTGATGATCTACAGGAAGATACTTTAAGATAATGCAAATATCATATGCCCTATCAAATCTTCCTCCCTAGATTTAAAATGTATTCATAATTTATGCCTGAACCACTCTCTTTGATGTTTCAGAATGATTATTTTACAACTCTAGTACCACTTCTACATCCAGTGGATACCTGACAGTGGACGTGGGGCGCTTCCCGCCTTTCCTTTCCTTTCTCTCTCCCTCCCTCCCTTCCTTTCTTCCTTTTTTCCTTTTATTTTTCTTTCTTTCTTTTCTCTGTTTATTATTAGTATTAATTTATCTTACTATTCTTTTTTTTAGCTTTCAAATTGTTCTAGCATTGGCAAGTAGGAGCTTATTCAAAATAATTACTAGTCCTTATGAAACAACCCTAGTAAATATTGAGAGATTCCTTGTTATCTAATATGACAAGATGTTGTATTTTTTCTGCCCCATACCTTAAGTCAGGCATTTTTTTAGGAGCCTTGATTTTTTTTTTAATAGAGAATGTTACTAGAAACCAAGACGTGGAAACCAACCCTGCCCATTCATACTGGCATGTCTTTGCTTCTGGGAGTGTTGAGCAATCAGACTAGAAAATATGAACAGGTATATGTGTATAAATTTATTTAGTATATGCATATGCATATTCTTACACATATACCTACATACACATTCATGTGCATGTATATATGCACATACACATAAATAGACATATTTGGAAATCATGATTTCTCACAGACACCTTCAATTCCAATCAATTCCCTCAAGGCTTGTTCTTTCTTCCCTCTGCTTCATGTGTGTTTGTCCTTTCTTTCTCAGAGTGAGTACTGACTGCAAAACATTAAGACGTGTACTCATTTACTCAGTCCTATACTTCTTCTAAAATTGTTTTAGAATTGCTAAGCCTATACAACTGGAAAAACAAACCATGTAAAAGACTTTGTAATTTTATTTCTTTTGCCCAAGACTGAGGGTATAGTACTATATTCATGAGTTACTTGAATTAGTGCTCTTTTCCCTTCAGTTGGTTATTTCTTAAGTTGCTTTTTCATCCATGTTAATATAATTTAATTTTTAGAATATGTAGAACATTAAATTACTTCCAAAAATTAAAAAAAAATCTAAAGAAAAAAAGTGAGGTGGAGAGAAGTATCAATTCTTCCTGTATTCCTTCATCTACATTCCCAAGTTTTCCCCTTCTTCTGTTGTAAGTAGCGTTTGGTGTGTTTTTCTGGTTTATCATTCCTGTGTTTCATCTTGTAAAGGTCAATTACTTTCTATGTTTCTTTCTCCATGTTACCCCCTTATTTCCTCCTCTATCTTATCCCAAAGGCAGCATACTAGATATCTTCCTTTTTCACTTAACATTCTTTCTTAGGAATTCTTACATGTTAGTTTCTGGAGAACTTTATCATTCAATTTACAGCTCTATGTACTATATTATATGCCATAATTTAGACTATACCATAGTTTATAGTATATACTTTAAGTTATTCAAACTATAACCTATGCTTGAATATTTAGGTGACTTTAAATATTATGCAATTCCAAATGTTGCTGGTAATGAACAACCTTGTGCCTATGCATGCTCATTGTTTGGTATATGATTATGTATTAGCCTGAAGTATAAATAAAGAAAACTAGAGACTAATGTAAAATATTTTTAATTTAATTCCTGGAATTGTTTATGAAGTAATGAGAGAGCTTCAAAAACACCCATTAAAACTTTTATCACCATTTTTATGTCAGATATGGCATTATAATATTTTATTTATAACTTTATCAAAATGAGAGAAAACTTTGCTGGGCACAGTTATAAATTATAAATCTTATATAAGTATATCACAATAGATCTATTTTTCTATTGAGTGGACTAAATGCATCTCTTTCTGTAGCTTTTGATGAGGTACTAGATGAAAAGCTTATGCTTGGGCACCAAGATTCAGTGTCAGAAACCCAACTGCAAGTAAAGAAACAAAGAACTTCCAGCAGGGAAATACATACTAGTAAGTTTAATAATATGAATAATGTTATATTATTTTAAAATGCATGAGAAAATCTTTTTTCTTTGGTTCATGAAAATGTATTTGAGCATAAATTTGATATAAATTTTACTTAGAATGCCTTAAAGTAACTAGAGAAAATAATCAAAATTTTTGATACCTTTGGTTAGAATTTATGGCCATAAGAGTATTTCACACACATGAGTCATGTGCTCAGTAGCCACCAAGGGCAATAATAAGTCAATAATTGTCTCTCAAAGGGTGTGTACCTTTCAGCAAAACCCTGGGAGATTACAGGGTTTCCAGAAGACAAATGGGTGCCTCTCACCTGTGTCAGTGTCTTTTTGCCATAGGTTCCAATCAATGAACAGAGATGTTGCTGAGATCAGTAATTTGAAAACCAAAATCTAATTAGGATCAAAGGGCCTGGAGCAAAGCAGCCTGGGGGCCTGTTGGAGGGCCTCCAGGGCATCCTGTTTTTCAAGGGGTCACTCAGTATGCTCACCCCATAGATAGCTGCCATCAGATCCCTGTGGGCAGAATGCAAACACATTTGTATCTGGAGAGGCCCACCAATGTTTGAACTCTTTTCATGATTTGAGGAATATTAACGTTAATTGCCCAGACATATTGCCTCTGTGCGTCAACAGGATGTCCGGTCCTTGTTGAGTTGTGCCCTTGTCTGGACCTACCAGAAGGGTGTTGTCAATATAGAGGAAGGTTAGTAATCCTTTTGGGAGCCAGACTTTTTCCAGGTCATGCCCTAGCCACTGATGACAGATAGTTGGGGGGATTTAGGGAGCCTTCTGGAAGGAAATTAGTCATATATTGCAAATCATTCCTCATAAAGCTAATCCTGATCATTTGCCTGAAGAAGGATACTGAAAAGGGAGATCAGGATGTCAATTGCATATACCAAGTTCCTTCTTCTTGGGCAATAGCTTCTGTGACAGTTATGATGTCAGGTACCACTGGTGTCAAGGTGATATTAATGCCTTGTGGAGCTCTAATTAATTTAGTCTCTAGGCAACTGAAATTTTGTACACAGGCCAGATAAGGCTGTTGAATAGAGAAATAGTCTAAGGAGTTCTTTGGCTTCCTTGGGCTCAGCAAAGAAGGCAGTGATTTCTTTTTTACCCCCAGGCACTTGATACTGTTTTTGGTAGATGTTGGATTTAGATTCCAATAACTGGATGATTCATGATCTTTCACATGTTCCACTAAAATACCCTAACTGCAACAAATCCTGTTAGAGCTTGGGAGTGAATGTGAATGGTAGGTCATAGAGAAAAACATCTATACCAATAATATGTTCAGTAGTAGAGGCCGTAACGATGGAATTCACCATACTGCATACTAGAAAAGGTTTCTGTTGGCAGTGGTGGCCTGAGACCCCAAACTAGAGAGCATTGTCTGTTTTGTTCTCGTCCTGGTGGCAGGACTTGTGGGCATCACAGTTATCAGTGTCAGTATTCAAAATAGGTACCTTGGTCTAACCCCTAGGCTTGTTTATTTCTGAAAGCCAAGATTTGGGTAAATGTATGTGGGATTCGTTGATTCATCTTAAGATTCACTAGTAGGGGTGGAGGAAATAGCACTTGTATTATTCATGGTGGCTGTCACCACATGGACCCTGGTGAGGCTGCTTGTTTGGTATCCCATGGCCCATAATCTGACCATGAGTACCTTGGTGGAGAGCCCATCACTCTACCACTTTGAAACCCCATTTTATGGGTAATTAGATCCATAGATCTTAGGTAGGGCCATTGCCCATATTATCCAGGAAAGGGTATAGTATTACAACACTCTTTTTCTATCTGGGCAGTAGCCACTTTTTACATGTCGGAAAATCTGTCAAGTAAAGTCTGATTGTGCCACTACTGATTGACACACCGTTTGAGGAGGTTTGATTGACTGTGTTAACCGACAGGATTGACACAAGCAAACCTAGAAATGTAAGTCTGGTCAGCAATCATGTCATATAGTGTTCTCACTTTCTCATTGTGTACCTACAGTACCACCAGGTGGCTCACCAGGATACTGTACTCTCTGGAAACGTAGTCATATGTATTTTCCAGTACCAGGGAACCTACCATATGTGGGCCACAACTGTTGGAGCCTAAATAGTGCCCAGCTGAGGATGGAGATGGTCTTAGTTTTGTGTCCTTTTGTATTTCTTATTTTTCTTCCCCTCTTTATGCAAAGTGGCCACTTTCAGCACACTCCAGAAGTGGGGGTTTGTAGCAAGGCACGTCACAGGCGCCACTCTCACTCACAAAGTTCAACTAGATTACCTCCTTTATCAGGCAGGAAAACTATCCAAGTCTCTAGGTCTGTTCAGGGCACTGGCAGAGCAGTTCCAAAGGACTCTATATTCTTTTCCATTAAAGCACAATTCTCAATAACTTACTGCAATGTATGCGATCCATCAGTGTGAAGACCTGCTTAGAGCTAATGATAGTCATGGGGTACAACTCAGTTTGCAGGGTCTCTGATGACTTTTGGTCCCCTCTCTGGGGGCTATAACCCATTCACTAGGGCATTGCTTCCCTAGCTTTTCTAGAATCTCTCTGTTAAGTCTCTAATTTGACCCACTGTGGAACATAGCAAGGGGTTGGGGGCTAAGCGGAAAGACCAGTGTTCCCCCTCAAAGTGAAAATCCATTAGAACTTTTAAAAGCACTCTGCAGCACCCACCAGCAGTTTCTCATTGGCATGAGTGAGAAGTGCCCTGTTGGACCCTTAAAATCCTGCAGTGATCCACTTGCACAGTCTGAGAGTGATACAGAATCTTCTCTAACGTCTCTACAGGCGTCCTATAGGATCTGGTCCAGAAAGACATTGTATTTCATTGACCACTCTGCTCGCTGTGCCAGTTTGTCACAGAGAGAGCTGCCAGTTGTTGAGTTGGTCAATTAAGATAACAAGCCTCAGGCCTGTAATCCTAGCACTCTGGGAGGCCGAGGCGGGTGGATCGTTTGAGCTCAGGAGTTCGAGACCAGCCTGAGCAAGAGTGAGACCCCCGTCTCTACTAAAAATAGAAAGAAATTATCTGGCCAACTAAAATATATATAGAAAAAATTAGCCGGGCATGGTGGCGCATGCCTGTAGTCCCAGCTACTCGGGAGGCTGAGGCAGTAGGATCGCTTAAGCCCAGGAGTTTGAGGTTGCTGTGAGCTAGGC
>CM052453.1:20930866-20943466 GCA_028533085.1 Varecia variegata
CAGGGCAGGGGGCAACATCTCACTGCCCCATACAAAAGGCTCTTGCTGTTATGTGGACCAGGGGTTTAGGGGCAGGTAGGAGGAGGGAGGGTTTGGAGTGAATAAATACTGGGCGCTGAGTCACAACTGAGAATCCAGGTCCATGTGATAAGGCAGTCTAGGCAGAGGTGCCTGAACAGTACAGTGTCTCAGATATTTGGAGAATTTAGAGAGCCTTGTGGAAGGACATTAATGGTATATTACAGCCCATTTCACATAAGGTAAACTGATCCTGATCATCTGTGTGGACAGGATACTGATACATTTGCAATGTCAGTTGTTATATGCCAAGTTCCTTTACCTTGGGCAATAACCTCTGTGACAGCCACAGCGTCAGGTGCTGTTGGTGTTGAGGGCTGTACTGCAGCAATAATTTATGGTACTGAGATTATTTTATGGCCTGTAATCAACTGAGACTTCAAAAACCTGAAATCTTGTACACAGGCCAGTTGGAGATTTTGGCTTCCTTAAGCACAGCAATGAGGAAAGGTACTTTATTCTCCCTCAAGCAGTTGTTTTTGGAAGACTATAAGTACACAGTCTTTACATGCCCCCCTGAAATGGCCTTCACTGCAGCGGTTGCCTTCAGAGCTTGGGGTGAATGTAATGGAGGGTTCACAGAGACAGCACCTCCATACCAATAACATATTCTGTAGTGGGTCCCGTAACAACAAAGGTTTGTGTTGGCCTCATGGTCCCATCCATAGTCATGTCTGGGGAGGGGTTGTGGTGATGGTAGCCTGGTATCCCGAACCTGAGAGCACTATCTGTTTTTCATTTCATTGTCAGAGATTGTGTGGATCACAGTCACTTTTACACGGATGACTATCCAAAGGCTCAAAAATGCAGTTCTCCTCCACACTCCATTAAACTCTGACCCTTGGTACAGGGCAGGCCCTTGGCCTTATTGATAGTCTTGTTTATGTTTAAAAACAACATAACAAAAGTCTTGTTTATGTTCTGCTGGTTCTGGTTAAAAGTTGGCATGATTTTTCATTCATCTCAAGATTTACTGGGTTAAAAAAAAAAAAAACAAGTAGAAGGAATGGCACTTGTATTAATCACAGGGGCTGTCACCAGGCCTGGTGCACCGTCCTGGCACACTATCCGGCCATAAGCTGCTTGGTGGGGAGCTCATCAGTCTTCTTGTTTGAGAACACACTGTTAAGGCCCAGAGATCTCTTTGTTATTGTTGCCTGGGTTTTCCAGGAGTATGTGCCCGATTACCGCTTTTATGTTGATCACTCTGTCTCTTTTTGTTATTTTGGCAGTAGTTGCTTTTCCTATGCCCAGGAATTTGTCAGTTATGATCCAAATTGTGTTGTGGACCAATTGATCTGACCTTAGGAGGAGGATTAATTGAGTTTGATAATCAGCAAGACTAGCACAAATGAGCCTAGAACTCCGAGTCTAGTTAATAATCTCCTTATCCAATGATAGAAGTTTGTGGTGGCCTGAAGGGACCCTTACTCATAGTTGGGTCTGGGTAAGGGTCCCAGTGGTGGTAGCTTCTGAGCCAAAACCAGTAAACATATGTATTTCCCCCTTATTCTGGTGTCAGGGGTTATGGAAATCACAGTCACATATGTACCAGTAATCAAAAGGCCCAAGAAATGTGATTCTTTTTCACTTCCCCATTAAACCTTGACCTCAGCTCAGGTCTTCCTCTTCCCGCTGGAAGACAGACAATTCTGGCTAGAGGTCTCTCAGATTCATCTCAGGATTCAATGGCAATTGGGAGGCTGAGGCAGGAAGATCACTTGAGTCCAGGAATTCAAGGTTTCAGTGAGCTATGATCATGCCACTGCACTCCAGCCTGGGTGACAGAGCAAGATCTAGTCTCAAAAAAAAAAAAAAAAAAAAAAAAGATTCAATGGCAAGAACATGAGGAGAGCCAAGTGATACAACTGTGTTAGTCACAGGGACTGTTGCCATGTGGACCCTAGTTCATCCTTTCTTGGGGCATCACTTGGCCCACTACCAAGCCATAAATTCTTTCGTAGAGAGCCCATCAGTCTACTTTGACACCACATTGTTTGGCATCCAGCTGTAGATCTCACTGGAATGGCCTTTGCCTAGATTGTGTGTAGGTGCCTGATTAACATTTTTACACTGCATTCACTACTAATCAATCATTGTTTCTTGGCTTTAGTTTCATATCTGATAATTTGTCAGTTAATATCCAGATTGTGTCTTGCCCAGTGACCTGACCTTATGAGGCAGTTTAATTTAGGTTGATATCCAGTAAGCATAGAACAAATGAATTTAGAAATCTGTGTCTGGTTAAGATTCTCATCATCTACTGTCCTCACTCTATCAGTGTAAACTCTAGGACCACCATCATGGCTTGAAGGGACACTGTCGCTTCTGCAAGGGTGAGCTAAACATGTTTTTCAGTGGCATAAAACTCCTCATGGGTGGGCCAAACTTTCAGGGTCAAAATAGTACTCAGCTGAGGAAGGAGAGGGTCTCAGATGTTTGCTTTTATCATTCACTTCTTCTATTTCCACCTCCTCAAGCAGTGTGGCCATTGTTAAGGCTCTCTGAAGAGGGAGTTTTCTAGTGATAAGTCCCACAATGTGCCCCTATTTTTCATAAGGTTTAACAAGATTACTTCCTTCAACATGGTGGCAAACTACCCAGGTCTCTAAGGGCTCTTTTGCTTGCTGAGTAAAGCAATCTCATGGCTCTCGTTCTTTTTCATTAAAGCATGACTCTCAATAACTCACTGCATCACAGGCTGTCCCTCAGTTCCAGGGGGAATGGTTAGAGCTAACAGTTGTGACTGAATCAGTGTGCTTGGCCCCATTGCGAGTGGACCACACGCAGTAGTCATAAATTGCTTCTTTAGCTTTCTCAGAGCCCCTCTGTTGAATCTCCAGTTTGGATCACCAGTTGTCTTGACCAAAGAATCTAAAGAGAAGGACCTTTATTCTCCCTCATAACTGAAAAGCTTATGCCAACAATAAAATAGCCCTCTCCTAGAGCATCCTGTGTGGTCTGCTAGTGCTACCTGAAACACATTGGCCTGACTGCAGAAGTATTCTGGGTGCCTTAGATGCGAGTAAATTATCCAGTAACACCCTCTTTCCCCTATCCCACCCCAGAGTGCCCTGAAGACTCACTAGAGACTCCCAAAGTGTTCCTTCCAGAAACACCTTGTGCTTCATCGACCTTGCTTGCTGTACTAATTTCTCAGAGAGATGACAATTTTGAGTTGATCAATTAAGCCAAGTTGAAGGTAACAGTTAAGCCTTTGTTCACTTCTGTGACAGTATAAGTAAGAATCTAAACTGGAAAAGGCTCCAGCTCCACTGATATTCCATTGTTTCCCTTGGAACAGTAGCAGGTAAGGGTCACATGCATCCGTGCAGACTTGGAAGTAAGATGTGGGGAAGGATTATCTCTCCGCTGAAGGAGCCCCAAACAAAGGCTCTTTCTGTTAGGTGGATCCTGTGTCTGCGGTGGGCAGTGGTGGGAGGGCTGGAATTGGAAAGCTTCTGACTACCGAGTCTGAACTGAGAAAAATTTCTTCAAGGCTTCCTCCTATCCCTCCCCCTCCCGCCATAAGGTGGTCTAGGCCGAGGCAGTGCCTGAACAGTGTGGTGCCTCGGTCAAGCCCTTCCCCCTGAAGGAGGCCTCCAGTTGGTACTGGGCTAAGAATGCAGTGTGCCTAAGAGCACGCTCTGCCTGGTGGAGGGATCTCAGTCCAAAACTGCAACTCCTTCCAGAGCCTGTGGTACGTTGGTTATGCATCGAGTCTCTTGTGGGTTGGGAATGTCCGTGAGAACTGTCAGGTAATGCCTTTGTAATTGTCTATGATTGGACCTGAAAGCTCACGCATAAGATTTGGCCTAAAGTTGGACTCCTCAGTATATTCAATAGGGTGTGTACACACATATTCATTCTAATTTTAGTACAGGTGCTGCCGAAGCAAACACTACATATACATTCATATACACATATGTCTACATACCTGTGCATATAGTCATGCATATATATTCCTACATAGACATATTTATAATTCATGACAAATCTTGGACACCTTCAATTCTAGTCCATTCCCTCGGGTCTTGTTCTTGTCTTCCTCCATTTCATATGCGTATGTCCTTTCTTCTATTGTGGGAATCCTGACTAATCCATAGCACATATATTTGATTGTATTATAGTTCTAAAATTATTTTAGAATTACTTAGCACAAACTTCTAGAAAAACAAGTCTATTGAAAATATTTTGTGATATGTTTTATAGTCTCTGCTCCACACACTTGCCCATGAATGAGGGCATATGTCAAATATAGTGTTGCGTTATTTGCCTGAGTTCTTGTTTTTCTTCAGTAGGTTCAGTAAGTTTGCCTTCAGTCTTAGTTCCCCCTTGTTATCCTTTGTGATTTTATTTTTGAAATATATGGGACCTGAAACTGATTCCAAAGGTAAAAAGTGTACAAAAGATATACTTAGAGAAGTTCTAGTCCTTCTCCAGTTCTCCCGCTTTCATCGTGTAGGTAATCAACTACATTGTTTTCTTATATTTCATCTGTGTTTCATTTTGCAAATGTAAGCATATCTCTGATTTTCTCTCTTTTTTTTTTTTTTTCATATTTCCCCTTCTTCCTTACCTAAATGAAGCATACAAGGTTTCCCTTTTTCAGATTTTTTTTTCCACTTAACATTATCTCCTGGCAGTCCCTCCAAATCAGTTTATAAAGATCTTTTTTATTATATTTACAGCTCTGTGTACAGCTGTGTGTACCACATTATTTACCATAATTTACATTATAGTATAGTTTATAGTATGTACATTAGCTCATGCAAACAACCTCCCATGCTTGAACACTTCTGTGGTTTTGCATATTTTGGAATTACAAATAATGCTATAATGGTAAACTTGTACATATGCATTTTCATTGTTTGGCCCATGAAATCTATATGATCTATAAAGTATAAATAACTTGAAAATAGAGACTGATATTAACTATATTGATGCCTAGAAATGTTTATGAAATGAGCAAGCTTCAACATATATCCATTAAAACTCTTTACCATTTTCTTGTCAAATCCACTATTATTGTATTAATAATTTAATTGCAACTTTGTAAAAACAAGAGAATGATACTCTAAACTTTTTATAAATTTTAAATATAGGGATTCCACAATAGGTGCATTTTTCTATTTAGTGGACTAAATGTATCTCTTTTTGTAGCTCATGAGGAAGTACTAGATGATAAAAACCTTATACTTGAGCATCAAGAATCAGTGTCAAACAACGAACTGCAAGTAAAGAAACAAGAAACTTCTAGAGGACAAAGACTCACTAGTAAGTATAGTAATTATAGGTGACTTTAAATTATTTTATATTAATCACATCCAAAGATCTTTTTCTATGGTTTATATATGTGTATTTTACTATATATTTTATGGAAATTTTACCTTTGACCTAAAGTGTGAATACTATAAGATGATGAGAACAAAAGCCAAAGTATTCATTACTTTTGGTTAGTATTATTAATATATTTCTGGTTGTAGCACTATTTTGTAGCCATGATCAAGTTCTCAGTATTCACCAAGGCCAATAACAGGCCAATAATTATCTTTCAAAGTTACGTACCTTTCAGCCAACTCCAGGAAGTTACAGGTCCAAAAGCCCAACTCAGACTTAGGCAGTAGAATTCTTCCATATGCACTAGTTGGTGAACAGAAATGTTGCTGAGACCTGTAACTCGACTGCAGATTAGAGGCGCCACAGAGAGGAGTGGCCTGGGAAGCCTGTTGGGTGGCCTCCAAGGCATCCTGTTCATTCGATAACTTAACAGATGGTTGCAATCAGGATTCCATCCAGGGGAATGTGACAGTGCCAGGAGAAGAATAGGCCACGGGTTGCTGGCCCTCTTTTTTACTTCTTGGGATCAAGAAGGACCATAATTTGGTAGTTACCTCCTCTGGAGTGAGACATGTTACCCCTTTCCAGTTTACTCCCAGGAATTTCACTCGGGTACAACATCTTTGTACTTTTTCTGCATTAATGACCCAGCCATACTGCTGCGTGGGCTCAATGCAGCATCCAGTCCTTGTTGGGTAATGCCCTTGTCTGGGCCTGCTGGGAGGAAGTCATCAGCATTGTGGAAGTCCTGAAGGGAACAGGACTTTTTCCAGATCATGGCTTTGTGGAAGGACATTAAAGGAATATTGCAACCCATTCCATAAGACAGACAGATCCTGATCATCTGTGTGGACAGAGATGTGGAAAAGGGCATTCATAACGCCAGTTGCTTTATACCTACTTCCCTCAGCTTGGGTGGCAATCTTTATGGCAGTCATAATGTCAGGTGACACCAGTGTCCTGGGCTGTACCACACAGTGTTAAGCTGCCTATAGTGAATTCAGTCTGTAGGCACCCATGGCCATGTACACAGAGCGACTTAGTTACTGAATGGGGAAGTAGACTCTTTGGCTTAAGCTGAGCAATGAGAGCACTAATTTCCTTTTCCCCCTCAGGTAGTTGTTTTTGGAGACAAATCTCTAGTCACATGTAGTTCAGTAGGTTTACAGTCTTCTACATGCCCCACTGAAATGACTCTAACTGCAGCAGTTCCCATCAGGGCTTGGGGCTGATGTGCGTGGAGGTTCATGTAGAAAATGCCTCTATACCAATAATATATTCAGTAGTGGGAGCCATAACAGTAGAAGTTTGTTGTGGCCCAGTGGTACCCACCCATAGTTGTGTTTGGGTAAGGGTCATATTTTTGGTGGCTTCAGACCCCAAACCATACAGCGATATCTGTTTCTCCCTCATCCTCATGTCAGAGATTGTGGAGATCAGTCACTGGTAAACTAATATCCAAATGGCCCAAGTTATGCAGTTCCTCACTACCGCCTCTTTGAACTCTGACTTGGTACATCCTCAGGTACCACTGGATATACAGAGACTTTGGCCTAACCCTAATTTTGTTTAGTTTTGAAAGCCAAGACTTCTGGATAAATGCAGACAATGTTCTTTGATTTATCTTGATTGCTGGGGGGGTGGGTAGAGGGAATAGCACTTGCATTAGTCATAAGTGTTGTTGCCATTTTAACTCTAGTGGGGCTGTATGTTGGCCCCCAGGGCCTACTATCTGACCAGCAGATCCTTGGTATAGAGTCTATCAAGCTCTTCCTTGAGACCCTATTGTTCAGTAAATAGATAAGTTTGCAGTGACAGGAAACTCTTCATGGGGGGCCCAACTTTTGGAGAACAAGTAGTAGCCTATAGAGGAAGGAGAGTGTCTCCAGGGTTCATGTCTTCTTTCCTCTTCTCCCTTCCTCATCTGCATTGGATGCTGTCATGGCACTCACAAGTAGGGCATCTGTTGTGACACAAGGTGCCACTGTCATATACTGAGTTAACAAGATTACCTCCTTCATGGTAGAAACAGACTATTCAAGTTTCTATAGTTTCCTCAGGTCACTGGTGAAGTGAACCTGAGAGGTCTACATTCTTTCTCATTAAACATGAGTCTCAAAAACCAGCTGTGTCATTGTAGGTTGCCTGTCCGTGCCAAACACATATTTAGAGCTAACAGCTGTCATTGGGTGCAACTCATCAAGCAGTGCCTGCAATGACTCTTAGTGACCAACTACTTTGTTTTCTGGTTTATTCTTTTATATGTTTTATTTTATACAAGTATCTCTCTTTATATTTTTTAATTTCTCCTTTTATTTTTTTTCATTTAATTTTTTTATTTCAGCATATTATGGGGGTACAAATGTTTAGGTTACATGTATAGCCTTTGCCCCACCCGAGCCAGAGTCCCAAGCATGTCCATCCCCCAGATGGTGTGCACCACACCCAATAGGTATGTATATACCCAGCCCCTCATTCCCCCTCCCATCTGCCTGACACCCAATGAATGTTATCACTATATGTGCACTTAAGTGTTGTTGATCAGTTAATACCAGTTTTATGGTGAGTACATGTGGTGCTTGTTTCTCCATTCTTGTGATACTTCACTTAGTGGAATGGGCTCCAGCTCTATTCAGGATAATACAAGAGGTGCTAGATCACCATTGTTTTTTGTGGCTGAGTAGAAATCCATGGCATGCATACACCACATTTTATTAATCCACTCATGGATTGATGGGCACTTGGGTTGTTTCCACATCTTTGCAATTGTGAATTGTGCTGCTATAAACATTTGATTGCAGATCTCTTTATTAAAGAATGTCTTTTGTTCTTTTGGGTAGATGCCCGGTAATGGGATTGCTGGATCGAATGGTAGGTCTACTTGAATCTGTTTAAGGTATCTCCGTATTGCTTTCCACAGAGGTTGCACTAGTTGGCAGTCCCACCAGCAGTGTGTGAGTGTTCCTATCTCTCTGCATCCATGCCAACATTTATTGTTTTGGGACTTTTTGGTAAAGGCCATTCTCACTGGAGATAAGTGATATCTCATTGTGGTTTTGATTTCCATTTCCCTGATGATTAGAGATGATGAGCATTTTTTCATATGTTTGTTGGCCATTAGTCTGTCTTCTTTTGAAAAGTTTCTGTTCATGTCCTTTGCTCACTTTTTGGTAGAGTTGTTTGATTTTTTCTTGCTGATTTTCCTGAGTTCTATATAGATTCTAGTTGTCAGGCTTTTATCGGATGTGTAACTTGTGAATATTTTCTCCCATTTTGTAGGTTGTCTGTTTGCTCTCGTGATAGTTTCCTTGGATGTGCAGAAGCTTTTTAATTTGATCAGGTCCCATTTATTTATTTTTTTTGTTGCTGTTATTGCCTTTGGAGTCTTCTTCATAAATTCTTTGCTTAGGCCAATGTCTATAAGAGTTTTTCCAACATTTTCTTCTAGAATTCTTGTAGTTTCATGCCTTCGGTTTAAGTCTGTTTTCCACCGTGAGTTGATTTTTGTGAGAGGTGAAAGGTACAGATCTTGTTTCAGTCTTCTACATGTGGCTTCCCAGTTTTCCCAGCACCATTTATTGAATAAGGATTCTTTTCCCCAGTGTTTTTGTCTGCTTTGTCAAAGATTAGATGGCTATATGAGGATGGTTTATATCCAGGATTTACCTAAATATGATACAAGGCATATATGACAAATGCACAGCCAACATCATACTGAATGGGGAAAAATTGAAAGCATTCCAACTCAGAACTGGAACCAGACAAGGTTGCCCTCTCACCACTTCTATTCAACATAGTGCTGGAAGTCCTAGCCAGAACAATCAGAGAAGAGCAGGAAATCAGGGGCATCCAAATGGGGGTAGAAGAGGTCAAACTATCGCTCTTTGCTGATGATATGATCTTATATCTAGAAAACCCCAAAGATTCTGCCATGAGCCTACTGGAATTGGTAAACAAATTCAGCAGTCTCAGGTTACAAAATCAATATACAGAAATCAGTAACATTCTTATACATCAACAACAGTCAAACTGAGAACCAAATCAAAGACTTATACCCTTCGCAATAGCAACAAAGAAAATAAAATACCTAGGAATATATTTAACTAAGGAGGCTACAGGGAGAACTATGAAACACTGAGGAAGGAAATAGCAGAGGACCTAAACAGGTGGAAAACCGTGCTCATGGGTCGGCAGAATCAACATCGTTAAAACATCTATACTACCCAAAGTGATCTGCAGGTTCAAAGCAATCCCTATTAAAATACCAACATCATTTTTCTCAGATGTATAAAAAATAATTCTACGCTTCGTATGGAACCAGAAAAGACCCTGTATAGCAAAATCAACCTTAAGCAAAAAGAACAAATCGGAAGGCATCAATTTATCAGACTTCAAGCTCTGCTACCAGTCTATAGTAACAAAAACAGCATGGTACTTGCACAAGAACAGAGACATAGACCAATGGAGCAGAACTGAGAACCCAGCTATTTCCTCTTCTTTCTTACTTAGAAGATTGTATACTAAGTATTCTCTCTCTCAGTATTTTTTCCATTAAACATTATTTCATAGAAATACCACCAAGCAATCTTTTTCATTTCTCTTATAACTGCATGTACAGTTGTTTGGCCCACATTGTATATCATAGTTGATATTATCATAGTTTATATCCTTTTCAACCAGTATCTTATGCTTGTACATTTAGGTCATTTTGAGTATTTGCAATTACAACTATGCTATAATGAAGAACCTTATGCATATGCATTTTCATTGTTTGATCTATGAATATGTATTAATGGAAAATATAAAAAATGTAAGAAAATTAGGAACTAAGATAAAACATATTCAAAGCCTAGGAATATTAGTGATATGATGAGATGGCTTTAACACATACCCAGTAAAACTCTTCTTACAATTTTCATATTTCATGTAGCATTATGGTAATTAAAAATGAGAGAAAATGTTACTGCACATTTGTTGTGAATTTGAAACCTAGGAGATTCAAATAGATCTCTTTTTCATTTAGTGGACTTAATGTGTCTCTTTATGTAGCTGTTGATGAAGAACCAGATGAAAATCTTATGCTTAAGCATCAAGACTCAATGTCAGAATCAGAAATGCAAGTGAAAAAACAAAGAACTCCCAAAAGGGAAAGACTTACTAGTAAGTATAAAAATTACAGATAACTTTAAATTATTTAAAATTAAGCTCATCAAGATATCATCTTACTTTGGTTCATTAATATGTATATTAGCCTATATATTACAGAAATTTCACACTTTTGACTAAAGTGTGACTACCCTACCATAACTAGGGGAAAAAAAAGCAAAAATGTTGATACCCTTTGTTTGACATTTCTGGCCCTAAGATTATGTCATGACCATGGTACATGCAGTATCCCTCAAGGCCCTATAACAGGGGAATAATCATCTTTCCAAAGCAGTGTGCCTTTCAGCTGACTCCAGGTAATTATGGGTTCAAAAACTTAATGGGCACATCTGACCTGTGGCAATAGCCTTCTGCCATAGACTCCAATCGGCAAACAGAGATATTGCTGAGATCTGTGACTCAGAACAGCAAATGGGGATTGGAAGAACACAGGGCAAAGTGGCCTAGAAAGCCCGTGTGAGGGCCTCTAGGGCATCCTCTTGATCATGGCTCCACTGAAATGTTACAGCCTTTCTGGTAAGCCCATAGATAGATGTCATCAAGGACCCCTACAGGGAAAATGGGAATGTACATATCTGAATCATCACACTAATTGCTCGGCCTGTTTTTATTTCTTGGACCAGAGATGATCAAAGCTTCACAATCTCCTGTGTAATGATTGTCATTGTCATGTCCCTTAAAGAGCAATCCCAGGAATTTCACTAGGGTACCTTGTCCATACTAATGGTCTAGTTAAAAGCCACTGGTAGGTCATTAGGGCATCTAGTCCTTTTAGGTGATGTCCTTCCTTGTGATCACTTAAGTGAGATTGTCAATATAGTAGAAGGCTAGTCCTCCCTCTGAGAGAAGGCCATTTAGATGTCATGACCTAGGCATTTTTTTAAAATTTCAAAATATTGAGTGGGTAAGCAGGTACAAATATTTTTGTTTCATGGGTTGCTTTTGTAATGCTTGAGTCACAGCTGTAAGTGTGCCCATCACCAGAATAGTTCTCATTGTACCCATTAAGTAGGCTTTTGCCCCTCCCCCAGCCCCTCCTTCACTTTATTTCCAGTGAGTTTTACTTCCCTCTGTGCACATGTGTGCCCATCAGTTAGAGCCAATTTAACAGGGAGTACATGTAGTGTTCGTTTTTCCGTTCTTGAGATACTTAGGATAATTGTCTCCAGTTCCATCTAAATTGTTGCAAAAGGCATTAATTCATGCTTTTTAATGGCTGAGTAGTTCTCCATAGTATACATATAGCACATTTTGTTAATCCACTCATGAATTGATAGGCACTTGGGTTGATTCCACATCTTTGAAATTGTGAATTGTGCTGTGATAAACATTTGACTACAGGTGTCTTTTTTATAAAATGGCCTCTTTTCCTTTGGGTAGATACAGAGTAGCAGGATTACTCGATCAAATGGTAGGTCTACTTTTAGTTCTTTGAGGAATGTCCATACTGTTTTCCAAAGAGGTTGTACTAATTTGCAGGCCCACCAAGAGTGTATAAGCATTCCTTTCTCTCTCCATCCATGTCAGCATCTATTTTTCTTGGGCTTTTCTTTTCTTTTTTTTTATTTCAGCATATTGTGGGGGTACAAAAGTTTAGGTTACATATATTGCCCTTGCCCCCTCCGCCCCCCCCCAAGTCAGAGCTTCAAGTGTGTCCATCCCCTAGACAGTGTGCATCACACTCATTATGTATATATAAACCCATCCCCTCCCCCCCCACATCTGTCCATCACCCAATTAATGTTATTCCTAAATGTGCTCTTAGGTGATGATCAGTGAAACCAATTTGATGGTGAGTACATGTGGTGCTTATTTTTCCGTTCTTGGGATACTTCACTTAGTAGAATGGGTTCCAACTCTATCCAGGGGAACATAAGGGATTCTATATCCCCATTATTTCTTATAGCTGAGTAATACTCCATGGTATACATATACCACATTTAATAAAATGTATTGCTAGGCACTTGGGTTGTTTCCACATCTTTCCATTTGTGAATTGTGCTGCTATAAACATTC
>CM052453.1:20943966-20962782 GCA_028533085.1 Varecia variegata
CAGATGGGCTTTCCTTAGTATGTTAGTTGTTTCTTTCTCCTTACAGCTCAAAGAAGGGCCTTTTAGTGGATATTTTGGTCAGTCTGATGACTGCGTGATGTGGTGTCTTTCTATTTGCAATGAATCTCCCAGGGGTCCTTTGAGCTTCTCGTACCTGTATATCTAGAGTTTTAGCAAGGCCTGGGAAATTTTCCTCAATTATATCGTCAAATAGCTTATCCAACCCTTGCATATTATCTTGTTCACCCTCAGGAGTGCTCATAGCTCTCATGTTAGGCTTCTTCACATAATCCCACATTTCTTGCAGACTCTGGTCTTTTCTCTTATTTCTTTGCTCTATCTCTGTGACTGACTTATTTAATTGGAAGGTGTTATCTTCAATCTCTGAGATTCTTTCTTCTGTTTGATCTACCTACTCTTGAGACTTTCCACCATGTTTTGTAGTTCCCTGAATAAATTCTTCATTTCCAGAAGTTTGGTTTGATTTTTCTTTAATATTTCGATTTCTTTAGTGAATTTTTCTTCCAAGTCCTGAATTTTTCTGTGGTTTCTTTGTGTTTGTTATCCATTTTTTCTTGTATAGCATTCAGCTTTCTTAAAATCCATGTTTTGAATTCTTCCTGTGACATTTTAGGGTTCTGAATTTGGTTAATGTCCATTGCTAGAGAGCTGGTGTTCCTCTTTGGGGGTGTGTTTTCCATTTGATTGTTTATACTTACAGAGTTCTTTTGCTGAGCCCTTTCCATCTGGATCAATGGTTGCCTCTCTCCTTTCAGCTTTCATTTGGAAAGAAACATACCTTATGCAGGCTCTGTTCCTAGGCTGCCCAACAGCCTAGGTGTGTTGATTCCTTTGTCACTAGGGGGAGCCACTTATGTGTTGTTCAGAGTTTTTCTATTTCTACCACAGTTGGGGGTCTGCTCCTGGATGGTCCAGCCCCAGAGTATTGGTTTGACCTAAAACTGGTCTGATGAGTTAAGTCACTGGGCTGATGACTTTTGATCTGCAGCCAAGATTCACACTGGTTGCAGAGAGAAAGTGGCATTTTCTTGTCTCTCCCTCTTCTGAGGTGGTGTCTACCACTTTCCACGTGAAAGATGCTGGCTAGGGGGAGGGTTTGGTGCCACTGTTTGTCCAACGCCCCAGCAGCTGCAGATCCCATGGGCAATGGTCTACCCCGCCCCAATGCCTGGAAGATCCATGTGCTAATCTCTCATGACTAGGGGAACACTCCGTGTTCACACATCAAAACGAGACCATTGGCCATAGGTGCACAAGAGTGGAGATCCTAGTGAGAGGGCTGGGGGAGGGGAGCCTCCCGACACTGTATCACACTGCAGCAGCTAGGCTGTGGACCCCCAAAATGGCAACTGCTTGCCCACAGATCGCCAGCACTGGGGTGATTGATCAGGGGTTGGCAGGTGCTGGGTTGGAGGGCTGTGTCATCAGGATGCCCCCTTCTCTCTTTTATGTCACCCTCCCACAGTCTCATGCCTGTTCAGCAGGAGCTCTCGCTCTCTTTAATCCACCCTGAGCGGGCCTAATAGCCTGCAGTGGTTTCCAGGTTAGAGTCCCCTAATTAGTTTTCACCTCCATCAATCTGGAACCGCTGAGTGGTAGAGGCAATTTAACTGTCTCCTAACTGCCTCCGGCAGTAGCCCAGACAAGTCCCTCCTCCACCAAGCACAGTCCTGGCACAGAACTCGGGAGTTCAAGATGCTTCCCACTAATGTCTCCACTCCACAGAGCCCCACATCTCCTGCGGTGATTTTGCACTGACTTCAGGCAGATCCCTGTCTCAGTGGGTGTGGAGGCCAGTGGGGAAGCAAGACGTTCTCCTGTGGGACTGATCCCACTTCACTTGTTGGTGAGGCGGGCGCAGCCATCCCACGCTCTACTCTCTATTGATTGTCTCGCACTCTCCAGATTTTCACGATCTTATCTCTCATTCACCTTTTCTTTTTCTTGCTTTTTGTCCCATGCTGATTCACCGTCGATTCACAATGCTGTTCTTGTGGGGGAGTGATCCACTCACATGTAGCAAGTCGATATCTATGCCTTCCTCTCTGGGAGCAGGAATCCAGGAGGTTACCTCCACTCCACCATCTTTTCTCTCCTCCACATTGTATCTTTCTTGGCAGGGGTAAGGTGATATCTCATTGTGGTCTTAATTTGCATTTCCCTGATGATTAGTGACATTGACCATTTTTTCATATGTTTGTTGGCCATTTGTCTCTCCTCTTTTGAAAAGCTTCTCTTTGTGTCTTTTACCCACTTTTGAATGGAGTTGTTTGTTTTTTTCTTGTTGATTTGCTTTAGCCTTTATCAGATGTGTAGATTGCAAATATTTTCTCCCATTCTGTAGGTTGTCTATTTGCTGTGTTGACTATTTCCTTAGCTGTACAGAAGCCTTTTAATTTAATCAAGTGCCACTTATTTATTTTTGTTGTTGCCATAATTGCCTTTGAGGTCTTAGTCATAAATTCTTTGCCTAGACTGATACCTAGACAAGTATTTCCTACATTTTCTTCTAGAATTCTTATGGTTTCATGCCTTACATTTAAGTCTTTTATCCATATGAATGAATTTTTGTAAGTGGAGAGAGACAGGAGTCCTGTTTCATTCTTCTGCATGTGGCTATCCAGTTTTCCTAGAACCATTTAATGAATAGGGCTTCTTTTTCCAGTGTATATTGTTGTCTACTTTCTCAAAGATCAGTTGGCTGTAGGTAGATGGTTTTATATCTGGGTTCTCTGTTCTGTTCCACTGGTCTGTGCCTCTATTTTTGTACCAATACCATGCTGTTTTGGTTACTATACCCTTGTAGTATAGTTTGAAGCCTGGTAATGTGATGCCTCCAGATTTGTTCTTTTTGCTTAAGATTGCTTTGGCTATTCTAGCTCTTTTCTGGCTCCAAATGAGTGTACAATTATTTTTTCTATATCTGTGAGATATGATGTTGGTATTTTGATGGGGATTACATTGAATCTATAAAGGATTTTGTGCAGTACGGACATTTTAACAATTCTGATTCTACCAATCCATGAACATGGTATGTTTTTCCATTTGTTAGTGTACTCTGTGATTTCTTTTCTCAGTGTTTTGTGTTAATAATTATCCTTGTAGAGATCTTTCACCTCCTTGGTTAAATATATTCCTAGGTATTTTTATTTTGTTTGTAGCTATTGTGAATGGTATTGAGCCTCTGATTTGACTCTCAGCTTGACTGTTATTAGTATATAGAAATGCTACTGATTGTGTATATTGACTAACATGAGACTCTCCTGAATTTATTTATCATTTCCAGGAGTCTCTTGGTGGAGTCCTTGGGATTTTCTAGGTACAAGATAATATCACCAGCAAAAAACAGTAGTTTGACTTCCTCTTTTCTGATTTGGATACACTTTATTTCTTTCTCTTGCCTCATTGCTCTGGCTGGGCTTCCAGCACTGTGTTGAATAGAAGTGGTGACAGTGGTCACCTCTGTCTTGTTGCAGATCTTAGGGGGATTGCTTCCAAATTTCCCCTATTCAGTATGATGTTGACTGTGGGTTTGTCATATATGGTTTTTATAGTTTTGAGATATGTTTCTCTATGCCTAGTTTGTTGAGGGTTTTTTTTTCATGGAAGTTTCCTGGATTTTGTGAAATGCTTTTTCTGCATCTATTGAGATGCTCATATGGTCTTTGTTTTTGCTTTTGTTAATGTTGTGAAGCACATTTATTGATTTACACATGTTGAACCATCCTTACATCCCTGGGATAAAGCCCACTTGGTCATGGTGCATTATTTTCTTGATGTGCTGTTGGATTCAGTTTGCTAATGTTTTATTGAGGATTTTTGCACCTATGTTCCTAAGGGATATCAATCTATAGTTTTCTTTTGTGTGTGTGTATTTTCCTGGCTTTGGTATTAAGGTGATACTGGCTTTATACAATGAGTTGGGGAGGTTTCCCTTCTTCTCAATGTTATGTAATACTTTCTGTATTATATGTACCAGCTCTTCTTTGTAGCTCTGGTAGAATTTGGGTGTGAATCCATCTGGTCCAGGGCTCTTATTTGTTGGAAGATTTTTTATTACTACTTTGATCTTGATGTTTGTTATTGGTCTGTTCAGGAGTTCTATTTCTTCCTGACTGAGTCTTGCAAGGGTGTGTGTTTCCAGGAATTCATACATTTCCTCTATGTTTTATAGTTTATGTGCTTAGAGATTTTCATAGTATTCACTGATGATGTTTCGTATTTATGTGGTATCAGTTATAACATTTCCTTTTTCTTTTCTGATCAAGCTTATTAGTTTCCTTTATTTTCTATTCCTGGTTAATGTAGCAAGAGTTATATCAATTTTGTTTATCTTTTCAGAGAACCCGGTTTTTGTTTTGTTGATATTTTATATTATTTTTGTTTTCCATTTCATTTAGTTGTGCTTCAAACTTTTGTCATTTCTTCTGCTGGCTTTGGATTTGGTTTGGTCTTCTTTTTCTAGTTCCTTGAGATGTGACATTATGTTTTTATTTGTGATTTTTCTCTATTTTTGATGTGGGCATTTAACGTTATGATTTTTCCCCTAGGGATGCTTTTGCTGAATCCCATAGATTTTGATAGCTTGCATCCCTTTTTTGTTCACTTAAAGGTATCTTTGGATTTTCATCTTTATTGCTTTATTTACCCAATAATTGTTCAGTGTCAGGTTATTTAATTTCCATGAATTTGTGTAGAGTGTTTCTCTTGGAATTGATTTTTAGTTTTATTCCACTGAGGTCTGAGAAGATACATGTTATGATTTCACTTTTTATGAATTTGTTGAGACATGTTTGTGGCCTAAGATATAATCAGTCTTGGAGAATGTCCCATATACTAGATATGGAAAAGGGACACTTAAGATTTCAGTTGTTGCATACCAAGTTCCCTTGGTTTGGAAAGTAGCCTGTACAATAGTTACAATGACATGTGTCTTGGGTGCCCAGGGCTGTACTACAGCATTAAGCCACCAAAATCAATGGAGTCACTATGCACCTGAGGCCTTGTGAAAAGATCTACTTAGTTACTGAATGGAGAAGTAGTCTCATGGAGAACTTTTGGCAGCTCATCAATGAGAATAGCTATTTCTTTTTCTTCCCAGGAAGTTGTTTTGGGGAAAAAAGGTGCTAGGTGCTATTAGTCTGGAGGTTTATACTCTTCCATGTGTCCCAGTAAAATGGCCCTATCATGGATTGGGGCTGAATGCAAGTGAGTGTTCACATAGAAAATACATCTCTATCAACAATACATTCAATTGGAGGGGTATAAAAATGGAGTTTCGTAGTGTTCCAAAAGGATACACTCAGAATAGTATTTGACCAAGGGTCCTGTTGGTGGTGACCTCAGATGCAAAACCAGAGAGCGTTATCTCTTTTCCTCAGTTCCTGATATCAGAGGTTATAGAGGTCACAGTCACTTGTGCACCAGTATCCTAATGGCCTTAGAAATGCAATGATTCCCCACCTCCCTTTTTAATTCTGGCCTTGGCATTCTACCCTTGGTGGGTAGAGAAACAATATGGCACCTGCCATCCTGTTTGGGGTGGGAGGTGCCCTGGTGGGGCTGGAAGCCTGTTGCTCTGTCCACAACAAGGTCCCTGCTTACTCCCTGCCCAAGCTCATGTGGACATGAAGTCTCTCCGGCAGCTCTGGAGCCCACCAACAGTCAGAGGTGTGAGGGAGGTAGAAAGTAACCACTCTAGCCACCCTTCTCGCTGGTCTCTAAGCCTCTTGGGGCGTAATCCCTGCTGATTCCTTTCTCCTTCCAGTTCTGCTCCACAACCTCTTCCCATCGAGTCTCCTGTAGGTTCAGACACCCTTCCTTCAGACCCTCATCCCATCTATGTTTGTCTTTCTGTTTTTTCTATTTCATATGAAGCTTTTCCTTCTTGCAGAGACGCTCTGGCTGGTGGTGTCTCTAGTCTGCCATCTTCACAATAGTGCCCCTCCATGTCAGTTTATAGAAGTCCTTTTATTATTTTTACAGAATATATATAGTGGTTTGTTCTACATTATATACCATATTTTAGACTGTACCATAATTTATAGAGTATATCTGAGTTTATTCCACCATTCTCTTCTGCTTGGACATTTAGATGGTGTTGGATATTTTGCATTTACAAATAATATAGTAATGAATAACTTTGTGCATATGCATTTTAATTGTTTGGAGTATGATTATGTATTAATTTAAAGTATAAATAACCCATCAATCCTGGAGACCAATATAAAAGATATTTGATGCCTTAGAATATTTATGAAATAATAAGACAGCTCTACCACACTCATTAAAACCATTCTCACCATTTTCATGTCAGATCTAACATTATGGTGATTTACTTATAATTTGATAAAAATAAGAGAAAATGCTGCTGTTCACTTGTTATAAATTTGAAATCTAGAGATTTCATAGTAGATTGTTTTTACATTTATTGGACTAAATTCATCTCTTTATGTAACTTATTTTGGTAGTGCCAGATGAAAATCTTATGCTTGTGCATGAAGTCTCAGTGTCAAAACTCCAAATGCAAGAAAAGAAACAAAAAACTTCTGGACAGTTAAGGCGTAATAGTGAGTATAATAATTATGGATACCTTTAAATTATTTTAAATTAAACTCACCAGAAGATCTTTTTCTTTGATTCATGAATATTTAGTTGAGCATATATTTTATGAAAATTGTATACTTTCAGCCAGGCACAATGGCTTATGCTTGTACTCCTAACACTTTGGGAGGCTGAGGAGGTAGGATCACTTGAGCCCAGGAGTTTGAGACCAACCCAAGTAACATAGTGAGACCTCATCTCTGCAAAATAAAAATATCAAAAAATTAGGTGGGCATGGTGGAATCTATCTGTAGTCCCAGCTACTCAGGAGGCTGAGGCAGGAAGATTACTTGAGCCCAGGAGATTGAGGTTGCAGTGAGCTATGATCTGTGCCACTGCACTCTAGCCTGGGTGACAGTGTGAGACCCTGTCTCCAAAAACAAACAAAAAATTGTATACTTTGACCTAAAGTATGAATACTTTAAGATAAACAGAGAACAAAAGTGACAAAAGTGAACAAAAGTGTTGATAACTCCTGGTTGGAATTTCTAGTCATAAGATTATTTCACAGCCATTGGACACATTCTCAGTATTCACTAAGGTTCAATAATTGGCCTATAGTATCTCAAAGTGTATATACCTTTCAGCTGAGTCTAGGAGATTACAGTTTCCAGGAGATTATGCCCAGTGGTAATTTCTGGCCTATAGCAGTGTTTTTCTGCTACAGTGAACAAACTGAGAGGCTTCAGTGAACAAACTGAGAGGTTGTTGAGATCCTTAATCAGCAAATGGGAATTACAGGGGCCAAGGAGAAGGGTAGCCCTGGAGACTTGTTAGTCATCCCCTGGGAATTTTTCTGGGTGGGCTCCACATAAAGGTGAGGTCTTCTTGGTAACCTGTTAGATGGATTCCATCAAATTTCCATTGGGAACACTAAAGTTCCAGTAGCAGAAAAGCTGGGCTTTCTTTTTTGCTGTGCGGGGGTTGAGAGGACCAAAAGATTGGCAGTTGTCTCCTTAGGAATGAGATGTTGTGCCTGTTCCTAGATCATTCAGGAATTCAGCTTGAGTGCTAGTTCCTTGTACCTTGTCTGTATTAATGGCTCAGCTGTGTTACTCTGTTGGGGTCTACAGAGCAGCCAGTCCTTCTTGGGTAATACTTTTGGCTGGGCCCAATGGGAAAGTGTCTTCAATATAGTGGAAGGCTAGTGTTCCCGCCAGGAGCAGAAATTTTTCCAGGTTATACCTATCCACTGATGATAAATAGTTGGGGAATTTAAGTACCTTTTAGAAGGACATTAGTGGTGTATTACAACCCAGGCCATGTAAGAGTAAACTGATCCTGATCATCTGTATGGACAGCGACGCTACAAAGGGAGTTTCGTATATCAGTTGTTGCATATAAGTTCTTTTATCTTGACCAATAGCCTCTATGACAGTCACAAAGTCAGGTCCTGCCAGAACCCAGGGCTGCACTAAGGTGTTGAACTTCCAATAATCCATTGAAAATGTATGTACATGAGGCTGCACAGGCCAGATGGAGCTATTTAATGGAGAATTAGTCTCATGAAGAATTTTGTCATCCTTAAGCTCAGAAATGAATGCAGTTCAATCCCTTTTCATCCCAGGCAGTCAATATTGTTTCTGAGAAACAAAAACCATAGAGACTGGTAGTTAGGTGAGTTCATGGTCATTTACATGCCTCTCTAAAATGGCCCTAACTGAACAATTTTCTTTAGCTCTTGTGGGAAAAGGTGAACAGGACAATACATCTATATTATAATGCATTCCAGTAGTGTGTGCATAGATGGAGCCTGCAGTTGGCCAAAAGGACTCACTGATAGTTGAGTCTAGGTAAGGGTTCCATTGGTGGTGACTTCAGACTTCAAACTAGAGAGCATTGTCTGCTTCCCTCTCATTCTGGTGTTGGAGTATATGGAGCACACTCACCTCTACACTAATATCCAAAAGGCCCATGAAAAATAATTTTCCTCCACCTCCTCATTGAACTCTGATCCTGGTCCCACCCCCCACTGGGGAATTGGGGAACTGGCTTTACCCTTGATTTTATTCACTATTGAAAGCTAAGAAGCCTCAGTAAAAATTGGAGCCACTCACCAATTTATCTAAATTCACACGGAGGTGCAGAGGGTACAACACTTTATGAATCACAGGATCCTCAATCTGCAGACCCTAGCTGAGCTGGCTTTGGGCCAGCTACCTGCCCATGCATACCTCTGTGGGAGAGTCCATCAACCTCTTCTTTGTGAAACCATTGTTGAGTAACCAGGCTCAGAGATCACTTCTAGATGCATCATTCAGGAGAAGAGCACGTGGTTACCATTTTACATCACTTTTCCTGATGATCAGTCTTTACTACCTAGGGAGCAGCTGCTTTTTTCATGCCTGAAAATTTGTCAATTACATTCCAGATTTTGCTACAGAACATCTGACATGACCTTATGAGTAAGTTTGATTGAGCTGGAAAACCAGTAGGAATGGCATGAATGAACCTAGAAATCTGAGTCTAGTCAACCATGTCATCTACTGTTCTTACACATCATAGTAGAGCCAAGAGACCACCAGCACAGTTCACAAGGCTGCTTCTGCAAGAGTGGTCCAAATATGACTTGAGTGGTAGGTTCATCACGGGTGGGCCAAAGCTATCAGAGCCCAAATAGTACTGAGGTGAGGAATGGAATGAGAGGGCTTTGAAGTTTTCACCCCTTTCTTTCTCCTCCTTGAGCAAAGCTTCTGTGTCATGACATTCTGAAGGAGTAATTCTGCAGTGACACACCCTATAAAGTCCCAATAAGTTTAACAAGAGTACATCCTATGTCCTGGAGGCAAAATGCCCAAGTCTCTAAGGTGTCTTTGGTTTGCTGTTAAGGTGCAGCGATCTCAGAAGGCTCTACATTCTTTTCTTTTTTTAAAAAAAATTCCTTTTAATAAAGCCATGAGTCTCCATACTTTGCTGAGTCATAGGCTGTCTGTCATTGCCTGGTACCTGTTTAGAACTAACAGCAGTCATTGGGTGCAACTTAGGTCACAGGGTCTCTGAAAACTTTAAGTCCCATCAGCGGAAGACAATAGCAGTAACCAAAGAATTGCTTCCTACCTTTCTCAGAGTTCCACTGTTGCTTCTCTAATTTGACCCACCAGGTGTCTTGGCCAGGGAGTCTGGGGCTAAATAGAAGGACCATTGGTATCTCTCAGAGCCAAAAATCTTATATAACTAATCTGCTAGTGCTCTGCAGGAGTGCCCCCTGGTGTTGGCTAGCATCCCTTGGGACCCATTGATATGACCAGCAAAGTGCCCCATGGGACCCTCAGACTCCCGCAGATGATCCTCTAGTATCCCGGACCAAGAGGCCCAATGAACTCCAGCATCTCACACAATGTCCTGGGAAATCTTCATACTTTCTACTTTTCCAGAAGGGCATTGTGCTTAACTGACCACCCTGCTCACAGCCATTGGTCACCGAGAAAGCTGCCAGGTGTGAAGGTGGTCAGGTGGTCAATTAAGACAATGAGCCAGTTTCTTTGGCTGTGCAGAAGCTTTTTAATTTAATCAGGTCCCATTTATTTATTTTTGTTGTTGCTGTGATTGCTTTTGGGGTCTTCTTCATAAATTCTTTGCCTAGGCCAATGTCTATAAGAGTCTTTCTCACATTTTCTGCTAGAATTCTAATAGTTTCACACCTAAGGTGTAAGTCTGTTTTCCACCATGATTTGATTTTTGTGAGAGGTGAAAGCTGTGGGTCCTGTTTCAGTCTTCTACATGTGGCTATCCAGTTTTCCCAGCACCATTTATTGAACAGGGATTCTTTTCCCCAGAGTATGTTTTTGTCTGCTTTGTCAAAAATTAGATGGCTACAGGAGGATGGTTTTATATCTGGATTTTCTGTTCTGTTCCACTGGTCTGTGTGCCTGTTCTTGTGCCAATACTATGCTGTTTTAATAATCACAGCCTTGCAGTATAGTTTGAAGTCTGGTGAATTAATACCTCCCATTTTGCTCTTATTGCCTAAAATTGCTTTTGCTAAATGGGGTCTTCTCTGGTTCCATACAAAGCGTAAAATTATTTTTTCTATATCTGTGAAAAATGATGTTGGTAATTTAACAGGGATTGCATTGAATCTGTAGATCACTTTGGGTAGTATAGACATTTTAACAATGTTGATTCTTCTGATCCATGAGCATGGTATGGTTTTCCACCAAACAGACAACCCACAGAATGGGAAAAAAATTTCGCATGCTACATATCCGATAAAGGACTGATAACTAGAATCTATTTAGAACTCAGGAAAATCAGCAAGAAAAAATCAAACAACCCTATCAAAAAGTGGGCAAAGGACATGAATAGAAAATTTTCAAAAGAAGACAGAAGAATGGCCAACAAACATATGAAAAAATGCTCAACATCTCTAATCATCAGGGAAATGCAAATCAAAACCACAATGAGATATCACTTAACTCCAGTGAGAATGGCCTTTATCAAAAAGTTCCATAACAATAAATGTTGACGTGGATGTGGAGAGACAGGAACACTCATACACTGCTGGTAGGACTGCAAACTTGTGCAACCTCTTTGGAAAGCAATATGGAGATACCTTAAACAGATTCAAGTAGACCTACCATTCAATCCAGCATCTACGCGAAAGAACAAAAGTCATTCTATAAAAAAGACACCTGCACCCTAATGTTTATAGCAGCACTATTCACAATTGCAAAGATGTGGAAACAACTTAAGTGCCCATCAATACATGAGTGGATTAATAAAATGTGGTATATGTATACCATGGAGTATTACTCAGCTATAAGAAATAATGGGGATATAGAATCTCTTATGTTCTCCTGGATAGAGTTGGAACCCATTCCACTAAAGTGAAGTATCCCAAGAATGGACAAATAAGCACCACATGTACTCACCATCAAATTGGTTTCACTGATCATCAACTAAGAGCACATTTGGGAATAACACTAATCCGGTGTCGGGCAGATGTGTGTGGAGGGAATGGGTGTATACCTACATAATGAGTGTGATGCGCACTGTCTGGGGAATGGACACCCTTGAAGCTCTGACTCGGGGGCGTGAGGGGGCAAGGACAATATACATAACCTAAAATTTGTACCCTGATAATATGCTGAAATAAAAAAAAAGAAAAACACAAATGAGCCAAATTGAAAGTAGCAATGAAGCCTTTATGCACTTGCTAACATAAGCAAGAGTCTGAGCATGAAAGGACACTGACTCTACCAATGTTTCATTTTCCCATGAAATGACAATGGGCAAAGGTAGGACATATTAGCGCAGATGGGAGGGGAACATTTCCCTGTATATAGCATTCTTTATACTGTATCATATACCTTACATGCTATATATATGTTCATATATACATATTCACACACACACATATATACACATCATTTTATACCATAACTGATGCTATACTATTGTTTGTGGTATACATATTGGTTCATTTGACCAATCTCCTATGCTTGAAAATTTTGATGGTGTTGAATATTTTGCTATTACAAATATACTGTAATGAATGACCTTGTGCTTATGCATGTTCATTGTTTGGTCTATGATTATGTATTAATGTAATGTATAAATTATTATATATTATGTATATATAGTTGAATTAACCTAAAGTTTATTACCCATGGATCATGGAGACTAATATAAAATGTATTTGATTCCTCAGAATATTTATGAAATAATGACTTAGCTTCCACAACATCCATTACAATTATTCCCACCATCTTCATGTCAGATCTAACATTATGGTGATTTGATTATAAGTTTATAAAAATGAGAGAAATGCTGCCATATACTTGTTATTAATTTAAAATCTAGAGATTTCACAGATTTTTTTAAATTTAGTGGATTAAATGCATCTCTTTATGTAGCTCATTTTGTAGTACCAGATGAAAATCTTATGTTTGTGCATTATGATTCAATGTCAAAACTCCAAATGAAAGAAAAGAAACAAATAACTTCTGGAGAGGAAAGGCGCAATAGTAAGTATGCTAATTATAGAAAACTTTAAATTTGTTTAAATTAAGCTCATAAAATATTTTTCTTTGATTTATTAATGTGTACTTGAGCACATATTTTATGGAAATTTTACACTTTGACCTAAAGTGTGAATAGAATAATGTAACTAGAGAACAAAATCATAAGTATCGATACCTTTTGTTTGGTATTTGCATAGTCAATAATTGTTAAGTAAAAACACTACCTTCACACACCCTCATGAAAACCGTTCACATGATTTTTTCATTTCACTTCTGTGGGTAGAAAGTTTGCCGATTACCTGACAATATCCAGAAGTTCCATTGCACATCTGTTTTTTCTATTTAGCATTTCCTTTTGAAACCCCCAAAAAGAATATATCACTTCAACATCTATTGCCTGAGGAGAAAGTTTTATTATCAAGAAGCCAATCTCAAACTAAGAAAATTCGAGCTATTAGAAATGAGAATGTCAATAGTAAGTAATTAATTATAATCTTATAAATTATTTTTTACTAAATTCAGGAAAACTTTGGTTTTGGTTTATGAATTTGTCTTCAACCATATGCTTCTATTGCTAATTATTTCCATAATTCTTTTAGATATTTCTTGATAATTTATCTGTTACTTTTATAATCACTGAGTTACATGTGTTATATCACCCACTTTGTGAGTTTCTCTGTTTCTTCTTGTATTTGTGTCAGGTTTTGGTTTATGTCTTATAATCCTCTATTATTTATGGCAATATAAACTTAAAATTTATATTCTTCAAGGACAGAACATTTTATCCTAATGAAGAGACCTACTTTATCATTTTTGTAGTCTTTCTTTATTTTCCTTAATAACCTTGTTATCAGCTATTTTTTTTTATTTCAGCATTTTATGGGGATACAAATGTTTAGGTTATGTATATTGCCCCTCCCCCCCTCCCCGAGTCAGAGCTTCCAGTGTGTCCATCCCCCAGATGGTGCGCATCGCACTCATTATGTATGTATACACCCATCCCCTCACCCCCCACATATGCCCGACACCCGATTAATGTTATTCCTATATGTGCACTTAGGTGTTGCTTATCAGCTATTAATATGGCTTCTTCTGGTTGGTGTTTACATGATACATTTTTCTTATCCTGTTATTTTAATTTTCCTGTTTGTTTATGATTTTGCTATTTTTCTTGTAAGAAACTTATATAAACTCTTAAATTTAGTCTGATGTTTATCTTTATTTCTCATAATCATATATAACCTAATTATTGATATTTTAGGTGTAATTACACCATTTTCTTGGCTATACCTATTTTTTGCCCTGGATATGTTTCTTTCTCTTTCTGCTTTCCTTATTTTTCATCATTATACATTTTTCATTACGCATATTTGACATCAAAAATTTTAAACTTTATTCTGAAGTGTAAATTCAATAAGAAAACTAAAGAATAATTTTAAATATAGAAGTATTTATAACAATGTTTATAATAAAGAAAGTAATTTTGTTACTTATAAATTAAATATATTCAATGCCTCTGTGTATCTAAAAGTTACAAGACTGCTTTTGTATGCACAAGTGAAAAATATATTTATATGATATTTATATTTTAACTAGATGATAATTTGCTTGTATCACTATAAAATAGGATAAAATACTATTGAGTAATTAACATACTTGATAAATCTAGAGGTTCCACCACAGAATCTGGTTCTCTAGTGCTTTTAAGAGACTTTCTTTCTGTAACCCAGAAAAAGATGACATATCAGATGAAAATCTTTTGCCTGTAACTGGAGCTGCTAGAAAGAAGATGCAATAGTAAATATAATAATGAATATTATCAAATTATTTAAATTATATTAATTGAATTTTGATTAAGCAGATTTAGTTCATGAATATGTATCCTGTTATAACTTTACAGACATCCATTAAGTCAATTTTTTATTATGTCATTTATATTTCTCATTTCTTGAGTTACTTGAATTTTGATTGTTCTATCAATTATTGAGAGATATATATTGAATTGTTCTACTATGATTGTGGAATTACCTATTTCTTCTTGTATTTCTGTCTATTTTCCTTATACTGTCTATGTTATTAGGTGTATAAAAATAAAAAGTTAGATTTTTCCTTATGACTCAATCTTTTCTTTTTATAAAAGGTACCATCTTAATCTTCAGTAAGGTCTTTTGGCTAAAAGTCTATTTTGTCTGACATTGATATAACTATTGCAGAGTTATTTTGGTTAGTATTTGCATGGTATCTTTTTTTTACCTATTTACTTTACATCTTTCTGTATTCTTATAATTTCTCATATAAATAGCTTAAAGTTAAATTATTTATAAATGCAGTGTGACTGTCTTTGTTCCTAGAATACACAATCCATTTACAATTATTGTACTTATTGATGTATTTGGATTTAAATATTTCCTTTTAGGCCGGGCGCGGTGGCTCACGCCTGTAATCCTAGCACTCTGGGAGGCCGAGGCGGGTGGATCGCTCGAGGTCAGGAGTTCGAGACCAGCCTGAGCAAGAGTGAGACCCCGTCTCTACTAAAAATAGAAATAAATATTTCCTTTTTTGGTGCTTTTTATTTTTTCTACCTGATCCAGGCTTTTTAAAATTTCTTTTCTTTCCTTATTTTGGAATTATTATTTTTAAAATCAGTTTAGATTTTCAATCAATCATATAAGAATTTTGTTTTTTAAATGTGAATACCCTTAGTACAATAAAGTCTAATTTCAACTTTCTAAGTGTATGTGTGCAGTAACAAGAGTGCCTCCACATACTTTCAGGAAAAGTACGCTGATGATTTTTACACTTACCTTCATGGTCTGTTTTGAAAATGCATCAGAGGTTTTTTGTGTGTCATTTACTTAAATCGTATTGATTAGCTTAAATTGTTATAGAACTGATAGGGAATTTTGAATGATTTTTGAATACATTAATTATCCAGAGGCTTCACAATAAAGTTGTTTCACTTTTAATTGGATTAAAAGCCTTTCTTCTTATAGCTGAGAAATGGATAAAATATCAGATGAAATCTTTCATGTGGAGATAAAGTTTTAATCTCAAAAAACCCATCTCGGCCAGGTGCAGTGGCTCGCATCTGTAATCTTAGCACTCTGGGAGGCTGAGGTGGGAGGATCACTTGAGCTCAGGAGTTCAAGACCAGCCTGAGCAAGAGCAAGATTCCACCTCTACCAAAAATAGAAAAAAATTAACAAGGTGTGGTGACACATACCTGTATCCCAACTATTTGGGAGGCTCAGGCAGGAGGATCACTTGAGCCCAGGAATTTGAAATTGCAGTGAGCTACGATGATGCCACTGCACTCTACCTAGGGCAGACAGAATGAGACTCTGTCTCAAAACAAAAACAAAAACATCAAAAACAAAGACCCCTAAAAAACGCATCTCTAAGAAACTTGGTACTGTCAGAAAAGTGGGGCTTAGTAGTAAGTATAATAATTAAGAATACTGTGTAATTAATGATTTTTAATTAAATTTCTCTCCTTAGTTCACGAATATATATTCAATGAATGTGATTTTAATATATATCATGTATGTATATGTATATACATACAGAACATGTGTTTGTGTTTGTGTGTGTATGTATGTATATTCTCCATTAGGTTGTTCACATTGTTAATGTGTTCTTAACTTCATTGAGGTTCTCTGTTTATTCTATCATTTGTGAGAAAGGTTTTTTAAATTCTACTATTGTGATTACTTATTTCTCTGCAACTCTTTGTAGTTATTTCATTTTTCATTTTGTGTTTTTAAAGATTTTAATTACATACATATAGATTTAAAATTGTTACATGTTTTTGTTTTTGTTTGTTTTTTGAGACAGGGTCTTGCTCTGTCACCCAGGCTGGAGTGCAATGGCCCAAGTGGTCTCACTATAACCTCGAACTCCTGAGCTCAAGTGATCCTACCACCTCAGCCTCCTGAGTAATTATGGATACAGGCATGCATCACCACACCCAGCAAATTTTTTTTGTAGAGGCAGGGTCTCACTATGTTGCCTGGGTTGGTCTTGAGTTTCTGCCCTCAAGCAATCTTCCTGCTTCAGCCTTTCGAACTGCTGTGATATGTATTTTTCTTTTTATTTATTTATTTATTTTTATTATTATTTTAGCATATTGTGGGGGTACAAAAGTTTAGGTTACATATATTGCTCTTGCCCTCCCACCCAGGGATATGTGTTTTTAGAGCACTGAAACTCTTTTCTTTATGGCACATTTGGTAGTAATTGTTTTTTTTTTTTTTTTTTTTTTGGCCTTTAGTCTATTTTGTTGAATATTAACAGCATCCTTTTTTTACATGAGTATTTACATAATGTTTGCATCATTTTACTTGTAACCTTTTTGTATTATTACTTATCCATGTATCTTTAAAATAAAATGTATTACAGTTGGTTATTTTTTAAATCTAATCTGGGAAACCTTGCATTTTTAAATATAACATTTAATGCATTTAAACTTAATTGTAAGTACTCATATTTTGCAGGCTGATATGCCATCACTTATGTTTTCTGTCTTTCTTTCCTGACCTATTTTTGAATATCAAAATTTATTTTTAATGTTTTATTTATCATTTTCTTTCTTACCAATATCTATTGTAAAAAATATTTGATTTAATTATAAAATGTGAATACCTTAGAGAACTATTCTCTTGAAAAATACTCCCACATTTTTACACTGCCCATACTTAGTCTTTAATTCACTATCTCACCAATGTGGTATTTAATTACAATTTTTAAAACATGAGAGGAAATATTTCTGGATAATTGGCATGTATTTGAACTACAGAGGTTTTTCAATAAATTCATTTCTTTAATGGATTAAAAGCATCTTTCTTATAGGTCAGAAAGTGGAAGAAGTATTAGATGAAAATATTTTACCTGAGAATAAAGTTGCATTGTCAAAAAGCCAATCTCAAACTAAGAAACTTGGAGCTATCAAAATGGAAACACTGAGTAGTAAGTATGATAATTTTCTTTTTTATTTATTTATTTATTTATTTATTTTTTTATTATAGCTTATTATGGGGGTACAACCGTTCTGGTTAAGTATATTGCCCATGCCCCTCCCAACCCCCCAAGACTGAGCCTCAAGGGTGTCCATTCCCCCAACAGTGCACATCGCACTCATCATGTAGGTAAACACCCATCCCTCATTGATTTATTTTTAATTACAGTAAGCTGAAGAAATTTGTTCTTAGGTTTGTGAATGTTAAATCAATCATGTCTTTTGTGTACATCTATTAAATCAAACATGTTTATTGTGCTTCACACTTTCTGTACAGTTTTCTCTGTTTATTCCATGTTACTAAGAGATGTACATTGAATTCTCCCACTTTGCTTATGGATTGCTCTATGTCTCATGGTAGTTCTGTCAGATTGGTTTATAATGTATTTGAAACTATGTTATTCTACGTATACAAATTTATACTTGTTATATTTACCTGGCAAACTGAGTCATTGTCTCTGTAAAAGTAAGCTTTTCATCTCTAAAAATGTTTTTTTTTTGCTTTATTGTTTATTTTGTTTGATATTAGTATGGCTGTGTATGCTTTCTTATGATAAGTATTTACACAATCTTTTGTAAAAAGTTTAGACAGAAGTTCATGGTGCCTATATGGTTTCAGTAATTTTCTCATAATGGTCCTAAACCACAAGAAAAACCAACAGTTTCTTTATTAATTAGTTTAGGTTAAGAGCAACTTGGCACCTATTGGGTGCTGCATAACTTTTGCGGGAATGTATGTTTTCCACACAGTTAGGTAAATACTAAGGAGCACAAGTGCCAGATCATATGGTAAAATTACATTTAACTTTATAAGAAACTGCCAAACTGTCTTCAGAGTGGCTTTAGTGTTTTGCATTCCCACCAGCAATGAATGAGAGTTCCTGTGCTCTTTGCCAGCATGTGGCATTTTTAGTGCTTAGGATTTTAGCCATTCTAATAGGTCTAGATAATGGTATCTCATTTTTGATTTAATGTGCAATTCTCTAATGACATATCTGTTCATATTGCCAGCTGTATGGCTTTTGTGGTCAGGTACTTCTTCAGCTCTTTGGCCCATGTTGTAATGGGGTTATTTGTTTTTGTATAGTATCATGTATGTGTTTTTCAAATATTTTCTCCCTGCCTGTGACTTGTATTTTAATTCTCTTAACAGTGTCTTTTGCAGAGCAGAATTTTTTTTTGTTTTAATGAAGTACAACTTACCAATTTTTAATT
>CM052454.1:0-108471 GCA_028533085.1 Varecia variegata
GGTTGCAAGTGAAAGCTTCTTTTTCTTGACTCTTCCTCTCTGGAGATGGGTTCTGCCTCTCTCCACGTGAAAGACAGTGGCTAGGGGGGAGGGGGCGGAGCCCTCACTCGCCCAGCGCCCCCGCTGCTGCAGCTCCCGCGGGCACACGCCTGGGCCTGGCACGCTCCTATGACTGCGTGGACCACACACCACTCTGTCACGGTTGGGGTAGCACTCAGTGTTCACGCAGAGGTGGAGCTCCCAGTGGGGGTCCACAGACCAGGGGAGGGAGCCGCCCAAGGAGCCGTCCGGCACCCAATCGCTCCGCAGCGGCAAGGCTGTGGACCCCAAGGTGGTGACTGCCTGTCCACAGATCGCCGGCGCTGGGGGTGAATGTTCAGGGTCCGGCAGGCGCCAGAGCCGGGGGTCTGGTGGGCCCAGGAGCCCACAGTAGCTCCCCGGCTAGAGAGCGGCAGAGGGACAGCTTTAATTCGGCGTCTGTTCACTGTGTTTCGCCTTAGCGCAGTCCCGACCCTCCCCCCACCAGGCGGCGACCTGCGCAAATAACCTGCAGTCCACGCTTTTTCCCCGCTAATGTCTCCTCTCCACAGAGCCCCAGGTCTCTCACGGCAATTCTGCACCGGCTTCAGGCAGATCCCTAATTGCGTGGGTGTGGAGGACAGTGGGGAAACAAGCCGCTTTCCTGTGGGGCTGAGCCCACCTCACTCGCTGGTGAGGCGGGTACAGCCCTCCCGCACACCGCTGTCTACTGTCGTCCCGCACTCTCCAGATTTTCACGGATTCCCGTTCACCTCTCATTTTTCTTGTTCTCTATGTCCCACGTTGACTCTCCGTGGATTCACACTGTTGTTCTTGCGGGAGAGCGATCCTCTAGCGTTGCGGCAGACCGAAATCCAAACCTTCCGCTCCGGGAGCACGGATCCAGGAGGTCATCTCCTCTCCGCCATCTTGACTCTCTCTCCTCTAGTGGGCCTTTACAATGTGCATAAGCTTTGTCCTGTCATTAGATATTTATGAAATTAATTTCATTTTTACAATTCTTTTCCTTTACTTATTTGAGTGGGCTCTCCTCTTTTTATTTTATTTTATTCTGTTTATTATTATTATTATTTTGAGACAGGGTCTCGCTCTGTCTCCCTGGCTAGAGTACAGTGGTAGCATCATAGCTCACTGCAACCTCAAACTCCTGGGCTCAAGCGATCCTCCTGCCTCAGCCTTTGGAGTAGCTAGAGCTACAGTCACGTGCCATGATGCCTGGCTAATTTTTCTTTTTCTTTCTTTCTTTTTTTGTGTGTGGGGAGGCTGTAGAGACAGGGGTCTCGTTCTTGCTCAGGCTGGTCTCAAACTCCTGGCCTCAAGCAATCCTCCTGCCTTGGCCTCCCAGAGTGCTAGGATCATAGGTGTGAGCCACCGTGCCGGTCTGGGCTCTCCTTTTTATAGCAAGTCTTTCCCTGACTGAGAGCACCATCTGTAAGTTAAGGCAGTACGTATCTTTACACTTTATAAAAAGCTTTGGCCTTACTTCATTGCAAGTTAAATTTTATATACCACTGGCACATTTGATACATATTGATTCCAATCCCTGCTGATGTGTTTGGTGAGGAGGAGCCTCATGGCAGGTGCTGAAAGAGGACGCTGAAGTGACCAGATGGAGGCAACTCAAGGGGACAGACACATTTCTCCGGTCTGGGAGGCACTTTCACATGCCAGGTACTTTCTGGTTCTGAACAAGATGTGAAGGGACACAGGGTCATGGCTCTCCAGTTTCTGCTTTCCCACCTTCTTTTTGCTTTGTACCCACAGGGGAAATATTTCTCAACTCTATAACCTCCTGAAAATGACCACAGATTTAGGGTTGCCTGTCTGCCAGGGGACTCCCATGAGAAACTGTGGCACATTTTTCCCTGTCTTTTCAAAGTCCAGAATCATTTTGAGATTGAATCACTCTAGAGGCACCAAAGTCAAACTTATTGCAACTCAGCTGTTACTAGATGTTCATAGAATAAGAGAGAAAAACAGCAAAATTAAAAGCTGATATATTAATGTGAGCAAACAGACGCACCTTGATAGGAAAAGTCACAGCTCCAGTTATATCATCACTGAAACCCTTAAAACACAAATAAATGAATGCACTAAGTCTTCTTGCATGGATCCAGGTGTGAGATCATCTATCTTTGCTTCCTGTTTCTCATTCACGATTAGAGAAATATCATCATCATCATCATCATCATCATCAGTTTTGAATTATCTGAACAGCCGACCGAAGGAGACCTCGGGGAGCATTTCCATATCCAATTACAACAGGATGATTCTCCAGACTGTGAAAACTGCCTTGCACATGAAAATGCCTGGCCCTAGCTGAAAGTTCTTACGAAAGCTTTACACTGGCATAGTGCTCTTAATGTTTCAAAAGATTTTCACATCTATTTTGTTAATTTGAGTCTCAACACCACCCAGTTCGATAAGTAGGTCCTAAATATTATCTCCCTTTTATAGATGAGGACTTAGATGAGCTATTGGTAACTTATCTGAAGTAAGTCAACCAGTTAGTCTTAGACTGCATCCTAGCAGTCTAGGTTCGGTGAGATAACACAGTCTCTTTTTCCAAGGTTTGCGGAGGCTGTTATCTTTGGAGTGCAGTGAAAAGCATCTCAAAGTCAGAAGTTTACTTCTGAGAAGGAGGAATATGTTGTTTTTTGTCATTTCTGCTCTGAGGTCTCTAGGAAGCCTTGGTGGTGAAGGATGGGAAGGCCCAGGACACCTGGGGAGGCTTAAGTTCACTGATATTGATTCCTAGTTGTTACCTTGGAAAGAATACCTTGATGACTAACAAAGCCAGTATAGTCATGTTTGGGTTTTTGTGTAAACATAGGCTTTCATTTCTCTTGGGTAGCTATTTAGGAGTGGAATAACTAAGTCACATGGTAAGTTCATGTTTGAATTGCCAAACTGTTTTCCAAAATGACTGTATCATTATGCATTAACATCAGAGATATATATGAGAGTTCCATAGCTCCACATCCTTGCCAGTGCTTGATTTTATCAGTGTGCTTTTTTTTAAACCATTCTCATAGGTGTGTAGTGGACACGTGTTAACGTAATTTTCTAGTAGCCATTTTTTTATTTTAAGAAGTAAACAGAAACAGGTAAGGTTAGTTTCAATAATATATTTTATTAGGCCGGGCGCGGTGGCTCACGCCTGTAAGCCTAGCACTCTGGGAGGCCGAGGCGGGCGGCTTGTTTGAGCTCAGGAGTTTGAGACCAGCCTGGGCAAGAGTGAGACCCCATCTCTACTAAAAATAGAAAGAAATTATATGGACAGCTAAAATTATATATAGAAAAATGAGCCAGGCATGGTGGCACATGCCTGTAGTCTCAGCTACTCGGGAGGCTGAGGCAGGAGGATGGCTTGAGCCCAGGAGTTTGAGGTTGCTGTGAGCTAGGCTGATGCCACGGCATTCTAGCCTGGGCAACAGAGCGAGACTCTGTCTCAAAAAAAAAAAAATATATATATATATATATGTATTTATTTAACACAATATGTGTAAAGTATTATTTCAACATGCAATTAGTATACAAAATTAATGAAATATTTTACATTTTTTTGGTACCAAGTCTTTGAAAACTGGTGTATATTTTATACTTACAGCACATCTTAGTTTGGACTAACCACTTTTCAAGAACTCAATGTAAGGTTTTTTTGGAGTAGCCGGCGCCAGAGAAAGAAAGACAGCAGAGTTGAAAGAGGCTTTATTGGAGCGCTTCCAGGTGGGGGTAACGAGTCCCTAGAGAGAGGGACCCGGGCGAGCCTCACAGTCCCACGAGTGGAACTAGAGAAGCCGTCCCGCCCAGAAGTCTGAGTGGGTTTATACATGCTTTAGGGCTGGGGGATGGGAGTTTCTTCGGCCAGGAGATGTCGGCGTGAGGAGTAAGGAATTTGTTTCAGTTTCGGGGCGGGTATTGAGGAATAGGAGGGGCTTCTCCTTTTTTCATTAGGGAAGGGAGAGGTACCCGCCACCAGCCTTACACTCAATAGCCACATGTGGACAGTGCAGGTCTAGATTTAGTCACATAGCCCCACCTAATTGTGATTGGGCTGGCAAAACATGGTATCTTACATATCCTGGAAAACGACTTAAATGTTATTCAAAAGGGGATTGGCAAAATATGTAAAGACATATCCCTACAATGTACACCCAAGCAGCTCTTAAAAAGGATGAGGTAGATCAATGTGATTTGGTTTAGAAACTTGTGACCTCACTACAGTGGGAGAAAAAAGACATGTTATAAAATAACATGTAAATTATAACCCTATTTATGTAACAAGAATTATCTTTAGTTAACAGAGAATAAATGTATGAATATGTAGGCTGTGGTTATCTTTGTGGAGGGGTTAGATTATAGCAGAGCATACCAGTTTATACTTCTGTATTATTTTAATATTCTGTTTTGGAATAATTATTTGAAGCAGAAAAAAAAGCAACAAATATCGTCCTATGCTAAAACTGACAAGGCAGAACAAATGCACTAATACTACAAGAATACTCCCAGGGCAGGTGAAAGCAGATCAGAGAAGGCACACACAGGAGGAAGATGTGATAGAAGACTCGACATGGAGAGTGGGCTGTGCAAAAGGAAGACAGTGAGAAGCAGAGGATGGGAGATGGGAAGAAGCCAGGGAAAGGAGAGTAAGTGGAAGAGCAGGAATGAGAGTAAAGGCAGACTGGAGAAACAGCAAAGCAGCTGTAACAAAGGTCACTGAAGTCCTCATGGTAGCAGGGAAGGTTCATTTGGAGCTTTGCTGATAGTGTAGCTAAGAACAGTTGAGACAGTTACAAGCATGGGCTCTGGAGTACAGCAGTACAGTTAGTGCTAAGTACATACGTGTTCCCATATGTGTCCCATCCTCCCTTGCAACAGTTAGGGGCCATGTGACTAATTCTTGTCTCTGGCCTGTGAGAGGAAGGGTCGAGGCCCTTACGGGTGGCAGTGTCTCCTTTATCGCCCCTGTGCAAAAGTCATGTATGTCATGTGTTCCACCATGGCCTGGCTATAAGGAGTCTCCAGTGCCCAGGGGCCAATGTACAGGGACCACCAATGTCCAGGGGCCAGGATATGCTAGAGAAGTAAATGTTCATTGTATTAACAGATTATGATGTGGAGGTTTTCCTGCTATGGTAGCTAGAGTTTCTTGCTCTAATGTGCTCTGTCATGTATTTGCTACCTGACTGTGGACAGATTACTTAACTCTCCAAATATCAGTTATTTCACTTGTCGTCAATCCCACAGGGTTATTGGAAGATTATATGGGAAAGTGTACAGTGTTAGGCACAAAGTATTCAATATGTGATAGCTATTATCATTGTTATTATTATCATTTACAGCAGGAGTTAATAAATAAATTCCCCCAAATGGGTAGCAACAAAGCCAGGGAAATGTGAAGAGATGATAGCAGGGTCCATCCAAGGAGACACTGTGGGACACGTTAACAAAAAGTGTGGAATCCAGACATGTAAATAAAGACGATTGAAGATGTAAATCTAAATATCTTTGGCTAGCAAATTTCCAACTTCCTAAGAGGCACTCATTTGTAGAGGTTAACTTATAGGGATAAGCTAGTTATGATTAGTTGCATATCCATAAAAACACTTACTCAATTTTCATCATAATGAAATATGTTATGCTAACATAATTTCTTGTTCCAACATTTCAGTTTCAGTGGCCATAGAAGGCGTTAGATATGCCTAATATTATGGAAATATTTGTTGACCCTTTTAACCATTTGATCATCCAAGCGATCTTGGAGCAGGGACACTAGAGGTGCCTGCTGGCTTAATTAGGGTGGCAAGGGGATGATAGGAGCAGGCCAGTGACTGCCCCTGTAGTGGGCTGGTGGTGGAGCGGGGATGTGACATATAAATCCAACAAAGGCAGCATGTGATGAATTCAGGGTATCTTGTTAGTGCTGTTCTGTCTTTCTTCTTTTCATTTATTTCCTTTCCTTTTGAAAAAGCAGCACATTTTCAATTAGCAAGTGTAACATACGTCTGGAACCCCTTTGAGTGCCATAATCGTATGATTTCTAAATAAAATCAAATTGTTGATTTTCGAGAGAATAAATTGTCTAAATTACTCCCAGTCAGTAGTGGCTACAAAATATAGGAGGGGGTTAAGGGTGGTATTCTGGCTTTCAGACTGTTTTGGAAGCTGAGTTTGCATAGCACCTTGCAAGGATTGAGAAGATGTCCACTTTTTAAATAAAAAAAGGGAAGGTCTTTTTATGGGAAGGGATTCAGGCCCCCAACTGCACTTGGTACGGCTGCTGCTCTCAGGGACTCGATATTTGGCTCCCTCCACTCTTTCAACAAATGTTTCAAGAGCACCTACGATGTGCAAAGACGATAAATGTCTGTCCCTAGGGCGACCACAGCCCAGGAGAGAGACTGAGGGCGACACTCAAGCATCAGAGTCAGGTTGTTAGAAATTCCTTCTTTGGTCTGGCTGAACAGTGACAGCACAGGGACCTGCCAGGTACAACTCAGTCATTCTGAGAAGCGAATCGTTCCACGTGGCGTCAGTGCGCGTTAGAACCCGGCCCGCTTCGCGGGGCTCGCGAAGACGCGGAACAAGTGGGACCCGCGGCCGCCGCGGCTCCTCTCGCTCCCACAAACTCCCTCCCAGTCTCGCCCGCCGGCGCAGCTGAGGCCGGAGCCCACCGGCATCCTCTGGTGCAACCGCTGCTTCTCACGAAATGATTAAACCTGGACCAGCTGTCTCTACTCGCTTCTACAAAGACAGCTGCCGCCAGCCAGTCCTGGCGGGAAGCGAGGCCTCCCCTCAGGCGCCCCGGTCGGCGTCGCTCTGACGTGTCCTTGCTCAGCGCCGGCGTTTGGGGGCGCAGCTGGCCCCTGCGCCGGCCCGCGCCGCGCTCCATCCAGTCGCGGCGTCTTGCGGGAGCGAGAGGTGGATCCGCGGTGAGAGGGTCCTCTCAAGCGGATGGCAAAACCCAGGATGCGACGAGCCGAGTTCCAGAGTGGGCGAAAAGGCTCGGGTCCGCCCCACGCGCCTGGTCCCCCGGGGGCGGCGGGGCTTCGATGCGGGCGCCTGTCCCCCCGGAACTGGTCCCTCCGCGAGGGAGGGGCGTGGGGCGGCCTCAGCTGTGCCTCAGCGAGGACCACGCCACCTCTCTCCGCCCCCGCCCCAAAGCCAATTTGAACTCCGGGAATGAACAAGGGGATCAGGTTGCTCCCTCGGCCTCCCCTCACCCCACCTCCTCGCTCCCCCTTCCCCACGTGACTCTCTGGAATCTTGGCCGAAGCTCGGCGTCTACACCGAGCGCAGGAGAGGAGGCGAGGGAGGCGGAGCCAGGCGGAGCGCGTGCCCTTTAAGCGCTGGGCGCGGACTGGGCCCCCTGGGGGGCGTTTCCGGGCTCTCTCGCCCGGTAGCCCGGAGTTCGGGGGTCTTCTCCCGCCTCTCCAGCTGTTTCCCCCGTGCGTGGGACATTGTGGCTCCTCCCCCACGCCCGTGAGCACGCCTCCGCGCCGCCGACCGGCCGCGGCTGTGCTGGGAGGAGGCGGGTGTCGGCGCGGAGCCAGCCGCGCCCCGCAGCCCCCGTCTCCCGGGCGACGGGCGGGGGCGATAAAGTCGCAGCAGCGCCCGCCGCGCCACCCGCCTTTGCCCGCCGGTCGCGAACGGTCTGCTGCAGGGAGCGCCGCCCCAGGCGACGCGGTGCGGCTGCGGCGCCGGCGAGTCCCGGGAGCTGCCTGCGGCGCCGCACAAAGTTTCCGGCGAGCGGCCGCCGGCGGTTGAGGCCCGCGAGCCGGGTGGCCTTTCCGGGCTCCGGGCGACCCGCTCTGCCAACGCAGCGCCCACGTCCGGTGCCAAGCGAACTTCACAGAGCTGCTTCGGGCCACCTGCGACCCGATCTGCGGTGTCGGGGACCGGGGAGCGGAAGGCTCTAGCCTGAGGGCAATGCTGGCAGATCCGACCGGCCGGTGAGCGGCAACTTTCCGGAGTCTTCGCCGCGGAGAACTGCGCTCTGCTTCGTTCTCCCGGAGCTCAGCCCGCTTGCGGGAGAGCTCGGCGCGCTGTCCGCCGGGAGGGACCCGGACCTCCCGCCCGCTCCGGCGCCTCAGGGCCGACGTGAGCGTCGCTCTCGCCCGGCCCGGGCCTCGCCTTTCCCGGAGGTAGCCGCCCGCTGTCCCCGCCGTCTGTGCGCCGGGTTCGGGGTGCCGAAGGCAGCGTTTTGGCCGAGAGCCGGTTCCTGGATGCCGGAGGCTGGGCTCCCCAGCGTGGGTGCCGAAGCAGGATGGGTGTCGTCAGAGTGTGGCTCGGGGTGGCCCTAGCGTTGGCGGCCTTCGCAGTATTGCCTCGTCGTTCCGAAGGTGAGAGAACGGTGCCGTGGGTGTGCGAGCGCGCGAGCGCGCAGTGTGCACAGCTGAGCGGGTTTCACGGCCTTGGGGTCGGCTGGAAGTCTTGGGGGGTCGAAGTGGAACTGGAGCAGGCCTTTCCTGACAGGACTCCGGCTCCTCCTCGCTGCTTCGCGTCCGGTCAGGACGCCCGGCACGGCCCCCGCGTGGCAGGTGCGCGGGGCGGGCGGCGGCCCGAGCTGGCGGCTCTGAGGTTACCGACGCCGGCCCGCAGGGGGAGCCGGGCGGGGAGCGAGCGCCTGGTCTTACCTGTGCGGAAATACTTCGGTTCCTTTGAAACGTCAAATCCGCGAAAGCCTCCCCGCTCGCCCGCCGTCCCGCCCCGCGCCCAAGTCCGGTTCGGGTCTGACCCCCCGCAGCTCGGCGCGTGTTCTGCACGCGGGCAGCTCCGCCGCGCCGGGAGGAAGGAAGCTCCTCCGGGCAGAGCGGCGCGGGCGGGCTGCGTCCCCGGGAAGACGCGGTTACTGAGAGCTGGGCTCGTCCCTCTCCCGCGCCCCGCGCCCCCGGTGTCCCTGCAGCCTGCGTGGGCCGAGGGGGAGGCTGTGAGCGCGGTTATCGGGAGCGGAGGCGACGGGGCTCAGCTAAGTCAGGGCCCCCCCAAGTGAGTCAAGTCGGGGGGTCCTGGGACGCCGGCCGCGGGGGCTCCGCGCTCCCACCTGCTCGGCGCAGCCGGGAAAGCCGCCCAGCTGCTGCTCGCGGAGGGGAAGCAGGAAGACGCTGAATCCTCAGCGCCGGGTTCTGGCCTCCCCTCCCGGCCCCACTCATTGTTCGTCCGGTTGCGGGAAGAAGAGCTCCCCTGCCCGGCCGCAAACCGGGGCCGCGGGGCGCGGGGCGGGGACAAAGCCCTGCCTCGGGTCGACCTCCAGTCCCCGCAGCAGCTGCCTCCTTTGGTGGCTTCCCAGGAGAGTGGCGCGGCCTTGGAAATCCACGCCCTGCCGTGGAGACTTTCCCGCGGTGAAGGTGCTGCCTCGTGCACATCCCGGGAAAGCACCTCGGGGCCCCGCGCAGCCTTCTTCCAACAGTGCGTGTTCTGGGGAAACACATCTTTATGCTCATAGTGTGCGTGCGTGTGCGTGCATGCTTAACCCCGGCTTGTAGGGCTTAGTTGTAATAACCCATATGAGAGAGTCCAGGCCACCCAAGCCGGAACGTTGAGCTGGTACCTAGAAAAATTAGTTTCACTCGGTGGCGGTTTCTTAATTACAATCATATCCCAGCAACGCAACAAACGTGCTCTCACTCCGGGATAGCTACCAGGGGGCAGCTGCAATGATGCAGTTTCTCAGCACCAGATTTATTGAAGTGGTAAAAGGCATTATTATTAAGAGCCCACGGGGTGCAACTTTGGAAGATTGGGCGCCATACGGTGGGCAAAGTTTAAAACTGCCAGAGTCTTTTGACTGGGGGGTGGGGATGAGCGATGCAGACAGTATTCTTCCAAAGAATCTTGAGAAACTTTGCTTTTTTTGTTTCACCCACCTTTAGAGCATTCTGTAGTCACTTCACAAATTGGATTGATGAATTGATAGATGTCTGAGAGTTTCCACCCAAGTCATAGCGATGCTTATCTACTAATGAATGAATGAATCACCATGGACATTTATTGAACACATAATTATGTGCACTATGCTAAGCACTTTATATACTTTGTTTCATTTATTTAATTAAGTGATATCACTCCCACAGACAAAATATCAGTTGTCATCTGAAGAGACTTTGGTTTGGTTCTGTCAAGGTTTTCTTTTTCTTTTAAAAATAAGAACATTAGGCCGGGCACAGTGGCTCACGCCTGTAATCCTGGCACTCTGGGAGGCCGAGGCGGGAGGATGGCTCGAGGTCAGGAGTGCAAGACCAGCCTGAGCAAGAGCGAGACCCCATCTCTACTCAAAATAGAAGTTATATGGACAGCTAAAAATATATATGGAAAAAATTAGCTGGGCATGGTGGCGCATGCCTGTAGTCCCAGCTACTCGGGAGACTGAGGCAGGAGGATCACTTGAGCCCAGGAGTTGGAGGCTGCTGTGAGCTAGGCTGACACCACGGCACTCTAGTCCGGGCAACAGAGTGAGACGCTGTCTCAAAAACAACAAACAAAAAACAAAAAACACTGCAGTCAAGGGTGGAAACCTTAAGGATCTTAGAGATTTCGTCAAGTCTTTATCATTAGCCTAGGGAATAATTTTTAAAAATGAAAAAGAAACATGTGCATGTGTGCTTCTCTTGGTGGTATGTACTCTGGGCAGCTCATGGCAGAATTTGTTGTTTTCTTTGCAGTGCTCAGAGAACGTGTCCTACATGCTTCTAGTACACCAGTTAATGCCTTCTACCACTATGGTTGATGTAGGTGTGGTCTTCCTCACTTAGCTGGTTAGCATGGCTCCCAGTAATTCTCATAATCTCTAAGTTCAGCTCCTAATACACAGTAAGTGCTCAGGAAAATTGGTCAGATAAAAAACTATTGCCAAATCACATCTTTTGAATTAAGCTTAACTGGTAGACTGGCCTCTATGATTAGCTGACCTTGAACGAACCACCTAACTTCTTTGGGCTATAGTTCTGTTGTTTACTAAATGAGGAAGCTGGCTAGGTGATAATCATCAAGCATAGAAAAAAAGAGATAAACATTTGCTATCAGTCGTAACTTTCTAGTTCTAAATTTTAATTTTGAAAAGAAAAATACATTTTTACTAGGAAATCATTGGTGGTGTTATTTTACATTGCCTTATATTGCTAAACTGGTAAACTACTATGACTTAAGAACTTAATAAAATCTAGAAGTCACAGAAAAACTTCTTACATGGCTGTTTTCTGAATCAGAGAAACTCGTTTTGAGTTGTGTTGACGTGGAAATCCTGTGAAGTCACACTGGTTTGAGCAGTTGCTTTGGGATAGGGAAGGGTTGGGAAAATTGAGCTCTAGTCTGTGTCCCCTCACTGCCCATGTGATTTTAGCCAATCCCCCAATCTCCTGGGCTTTTCCTATAAATGCCATTGACAGATCATGTTGAAAGGACCATTTGATAGACAATGTGTTTTATTTGTGTGGGTTAGCATATTTGGTTCCACTCTTGCCTGGAGAGTCCGTTTGGTGAGGAACTCGGTGCTTAAAACTTGATATTAGGGAAGGCAAGACATTGGTTGGGAGAACAGCCTATCTCTCCATTCATTCTGTAAACCTTTATTGAGAGCTTGTGTGTCAGGTCATGTTTGGTTAGGGGTGTACAGACATCAAAAACAGAAACAAAACCAAACCCCTCTATTCCCTGCCCTTAAGGAGTTTGCATACCCAGAAATCATTAATATCTGTGGAGTAGCAGTAGGACATTGGGTCTTTGCTGGGTTTCCCAGTGTTGAAATGTTAGATACTGACTGCAGCTTTGCATCTTTTGGCTTTGGCAACTCCTGCTAGTGGAAATGAAGAGGTGATATACAGTCCTAGACTCTTACTTCTCTCGTATTGCCATTCCCCTGTGAGGACTGGGTTCTGGGTGTTACTCTCTCCATGTAGTATACGTTGTCTAGGGAGGACACAGCCGTACGCATTCACTGTTATGGGCTTGGTGGCAATGTCACTCGACTGTACTTAGACACAAGTAGTCATAAAATACTCTTCACCACACGGCTCAGAAGAGGGGAGGGGACTGCCACATGGCAAAGTTGGAGCCTCATGCCAAGTCTCAACACTAGTTCCAAACCAGTTGGCCCATTTTCATTTTAACTACTTTATTAATTGATCTGAATCCTAGTTGACAACAATCAGGACATGAGCTGTCTTGTCAGTTCAGAAAATGATTCTGTTTTAACTATTCCACAGTGTATACAGCCGTATGCTGAATTATAACACAACATAAAGCCTGAACATTTAAATGCCAACTTGTGGCTGCTTGTTCCTAGTGAGTCGTGTTTTTGCAATACCATGCTTTCCATATCTTTTCACATCTTGCGGGTTATATCTACCACTATGTCTTTGAACTGATGGGCCTGACATTTTGTGGCTCTGGGGTTTAACTTCTCTGCATTACTCAGTCTACCAGTTATAGTTTCTAGAGTGAGTAGTTTCAGGATGTAAGTACTGGTACAAATTATATCTCAAATTTTCTCTGAAAGTATTAGATTTTATAGAGGCATCTCATGAATTAGCAAAACAGACATTTACTTGTTTAAATTTTATGCTGTGACGTTTTGTCTATGTGACCTGCAAGACATGAGCCAACCACATGGGAAGAAGAACAGCACAGGTCTTGGGATCTGGGATTCCTTCTTGATGTGCTGTAAAATGGCTTCACCCTGCAGAACCCCATGCACTTTCTCACAGGCTGTCGGGTTTTAGAACTTAAGTTACCCCCCAGCATCTCGGCTCCATTCCCTGCCCCAACTTTCATGGCAACTTGCATGGCTAGAGAACTCTAGCTCCTGTTGTCTTTCCGTCCCCCCTCAGTTTTCCTTTGAAGAGAGCCCATTTCTCATTCTAGGTCTGCACCATCTCTCAGAATTCATCCTGAACTAGAGTTTTCTTTATGGTTCAATCAAAGCCATAAACATAAACCTCGGATAGATCCACAATCATTTTGGTATCCCTTAAGAAAAAAAAAGGATGAGTGGAGGGAGCAACTTTGTGCTCTGTATCACGAGAACTGATCGATTAGTGAAAAGGCTCCAGCTCTGGTTCCCGACAGAGCCCCACCCAGCACCCAATGCGGGCAAACCTCCCAGTTTCATCCGCTGGGAGGGTGCTGTGTGTGCTAGTGTGGGAGACACATGCTTGCTGTGGATGACTGTGTCTGGCATTGGTTGGTGATAAATGTTTGATAGGACTGGGCATCACACTGGAATGCTCTGCTCTCTCAAGAGAGTAGAAATGAGGTTTTGGAGGCTGTGTTAATGGAGACTGGTTTGTGCCGCTGCCTTCCGGGTAGACCTGTTCTGTTTTAGGAAAGCCCTCAGAGGGCAAAACTTATTTCTTTTGGAATCGTACATCATACAGCGACCCAAATTGAGTTATTTCCTTTTCCTAGTGATAGACTTTATCAGCAGCTATACACTGTTTTGACTCGAGTCTCCAGCAGATGTGTGGCTTGCCCAAGTGGATATGTGCAGCCACACTCAATGCTGCTTTGTTTTCATGTTGCAGTGAGTTTATAATGTCTTTCTAAACTTCCAAAAGTGGGTTTTGATACGAGTACTCGGATACTTCTTAAGAAGCTTGATTTCTTTTGGAGCTTTGAAAAGAAATGACCTTGCTACGGAGTGGAACCATGAAATTATTGTAAAGGTTAAGTTTTTTGTGTGTTTTTTCTTAAAAGTTAAATTTTGTTTGTTTATTATAAAGGTTAAATTTTGTGAAATTGTACCTAAGTGATGATGATCGTTATAATTTTTTAAACATCAAAAGTAATTAAATGTCTATATATAAATAATTTAGAAAGTAAATTGTGTTGATATAGCTTATTTGAGATATGATTATTTTACATACACACACATATCCTTTCTTATGACAAACCATAGACTGAAATACTAGGTCTTTGAAACGAGATTTCTTAAGGAAAAATAAGTCAGTTAAGAAGAATTTTCCCCCAAGGTTTTATCTCAAGTTACTTGAATGTCAAGGGCATAAAAATCATTTCAATAAATTTGCCTACGGAGATCTTTGATTCAAACCCAAGTGTAAATAGTCATCTCATTTCCTTTGAAGTTTGTTTTTAATTCCACTGGTGAAGAAGGTAGACCAGTGCTTTTCTTAGAAGTTAATGTTTTTGAGACGTCATGAATGGTCTGTTAGAGGCAAGCACGTGGTAAAATATGTCCTCCTCTCTTTGGAAACCGACTGTGGCACGTTGTCAAGATGTGCTTCTGCCCCGGTGTGTATGTGCTGTTCTAGTCCGTTTTGCAGCCTCTCAGTTTCTGAGACAGTAGCTGATGGCACACTGCCTACCTGTTTCTAGGTTTAATCAACACCTATCCTGCAGCTCAAAAATTGGTTGAGAATGTGGGAACATTTTTTAAAAAAAATTTAGATTATAATTTTAAGTTGTTTTCCAGTATAAAACTTAGAGATCTATTTTATGATGTGTTAGTTATTCAGAATATGTAGGCAGTCCCATTCAAATTCAGCCTTCTTTCCCATTTAGAAACAAATCATCTGTTGTTTTTCATTTGGTGCTTAATGACTGGAAAACATAAAGATGTATCAGTTCATAAGCAGCCCATCAGAAAAAAAATTGAGTGAAAAGCAGGTTAAAAGAGTCGTGGAGGTCAGGAGCTGAATAGATGAGTTCTTTTCAATAAACTACCACTTATACTAACTACTCTCCTATAAAATGGTTTAATCTCCCTAAAGAGGAACATACTGTGTTAAAGGCATGAAATGGGTATTTCGTATTAATCAACCAGATACTCAAGTGAATACCTACTGTGTGAAGGGGCAGGGAATCAAAGAAATGGAAGCAGCCCCTTTCCTGTGTGTGTGTGTGTGTGTGTGTGTGTGTGTATTAATATATATATAGTGTAGTGGAGTATGTGCAACATTTCCACGTCCTTAGCAAAGACATCACAGGGACGTCTGCAGGAATGAATTTACAAATGGATAATGCAGGCACAAAATATTAGCTCAAAAGAGCATAATCCCGTGGAATGGAAAAGTTTCATGAAGGAGATGGGATCAAGTTCAAGGGACTTGAGTAGACCAACTGCATCTCATGTAGGAAACGAAATGAGCAAAGGCGTTGAGACAGGAAAGTGTCTCCCAGGATCCTGAGTTGGCCTCTTGGGTTGGACTGGAGAATTGGTGTAAGCGAACAGTGGCAGAGAAGCCTGGATAAGTAAATTGGGACTGGATTATGGAGGCTTTGCTGACTTATCACAAAGAAAAATATACACTGTATTTATAGCCCATCATTATAAATGCATTTATTTTTAAATCCAAATAGTAAGTTTTAATGGTGCTTTCCCTCATGTGTGTCCAAGAAATGTTGTTTTGATGTATGGGGTTATTTCCCCAGGGGAAGAAATGCTCAGGCTTTTCAGAATTTGGGAAAAGCACAGTCCGCTGCTGATGATGCATGCAGATGTAGTTTTAGCAGTGAGCCTGCTGGGGCAGTGCTGTTGGTTTATTATGCGTCCCTTCTAATTGCTGTTTTGTTTTTCCCCACAGGTGCTTGTGTCTATCAGGGCTCCTTGTTGGCGGTAGGTCATTCTTAATATATTTGGTTTATTTCTTTTGAATGTAAAATGGTTGATTGAGGTTACTGAGTGAGTGAGGTGACCTTGTCATTGTAAAATATGTTTATTTTCCTTCACAGTGTGAGAATTAGCCCTCATCTTGGCACAATAATGCTCAATTATTGAATACCTTTTCCAGAGTGAATTAGTTCCATTTGGGTACTCAGGTATTGGAAGAGAAGTTTAAACACCCAACACGAAATTTGCATTCTGTGGCTGTCTTTTGTGGTTTTTCAATCAGAGAGAAAATTAGATCCCATCCTCTTGTCAGATACAAACTAGGGCACAAATTGTTTATCTTCCTGTTGCATTTGCTTCCGACTTTGAACCCTTCTCCAAAAAAAAGTATGATTATTAAATTCAGTAGAATAGGAAAGATTCCTGATTGTTACTTTGTTATTCTCCAAAACTTAAGTTTATAATTCAAACAAATTAACATTTTATCTCTGAACCTTTGCCATATAGGGTAGACTTGATTTTAAATTTAATGTAAAAATGATTTGGGGGAAAAGCTGATATAAGTCTCATGCATTTCTTTTCACTAATAATGCACTGTGGTGCATAACAGTGTGTTAAAGCCTTATTGAAGACTGTCTACACCCCATCAACTCTAATAAATGGTGTGACAAGTCATTCTTCACCAGTTTTTTATTTTGGTTTAATAAATGCTGTAATAAAACAGAACCAAAATGGTTGGAAAGGGTCTGCTCATTTACATCACAGACTGCTGTTGACACGTGTAATATTAATAAGTCATCTTGGATTATCCTAGTGGTGTTGAAATAGATGAGGAATATCTTAAGTATCCATGAGTCTACGTAATTGTACATATTCACAGTAATATTCTTGAATCTGAACTTTACATACTACAGTTACTGCTGTGGAGATGTATGGTTTTTTCTTCTTTGTGTTTTTCTATTAAAGAATTAGGAAAAAGCCATTTTCCTTCTCTTTCTCATTCCATGCCCTTAAAAGCAGACTTTTCTTTCGGTTATTTTTTAATATATTTTCGGAATCGTTTTAAAATCAAAGTGTTCTAAAATATATCATCAGTTTTGAGGAGCTATAGTAGATGTCACAGACAATTCAGTTATCCATGTTAATACAAAGAATATTGTTTATTGTATAAAATACTACATAATTTTTCCCTATATTTTCATAGCTGTTGATCCATTTGATACAATAGACCAATAAAATAGGCAGGCCACATATTTTATACCTCCCTCGTTTTTAGTGGAGAACCAAGGATGAGAGAGAGATGCAGACATTTGCTGAAGGTAACTGACCATTAAATGGTGGACAGGAACAAGACAACCTGTCTTTTCTCGTTGTTCTGCCTGTGTCTGAAGACACGTGGCTAGATCATCTTCTATAATTGACTTTGCAATGTGTTATTGTACATTTGAATATGGAAGCATGAAATAATTGGAGAAGTTATTTTGATTAGTTAAAAGGAGAGACTGTCTAGCCGCCTTGCATTTAACAGACGACCTTGTTCCCTCTGTGCCTTGTTCCCTCTGTGCCTGGTTCCCTCTGTGCCGTGCCCGGCTGAGCCCAGGGCAGCTGGGCTGGGCTCTCTCACACCGGCACACTCCTAGCCCTCCGGGTGGCTTCTTTGCTTACCAGGGCTCTGGCTGCATTTGTTTCAAAACCTCTTCACAAGCCTGAGGTACTTACAGTGGTAGTTAGGCAATTCAGTCTGAGACAATGCATTTATCATCATGATAAAGATTATTATTGAGCAAATATTTATTGAGTGACGACTGTAGACCTGCTGTTGTAGGCACTGGAATGCATCAGGGAACAAACAGATCAAAGTCCCTGCTCTTGTGGAGCTCGGATTCCAGTGAGTAAAATACACATAGAATGTCAGACAGGTGGGCTATGGGTAAAAGCCACGGGGCCTGGGGGCATAGAAAATCCTGGGTTAGGGGATGAGGGTGGCTACTTTAGGGTGATGAGGAAGGCTTCACTGAGAAGGTGACATTTGCACAGACAGACTGAAGAGGTAATTATTAAGAGCTAGCCCCCTGGCTATTCAGAAGAAGAGAATTCCAGAGGGGGGAAAACAGCCAGTGTAAAGTCTGAAGTAGAGCTTGCTTGGCCTTCCAAGGAGGTGCGTGGAGGTCAGAGTAGCTGGAGCACATGACCAAGGGGGAGGTGGCAGGAGAGCAGGTCAGAGAGGTAGACAGCCTTGTGCAGACTTCAGCTCCTCCTTTTGGGAAGGTGGGTGAGCCGTTGGAGGTGCTAGAAAAGAGGAATGACAAAGTCTGACTTATCACTTAATTAAACTGCTGAAATGAGAATGTGAAAAGAAATAAGTGTTCTTGTTTCTAGGGAAACTGTGTCGAATACTTTAAAAAGACTCCACAGAGATGAGTCACTAAAAAAATTGCTGTCAAATTAAGTGTGGGAGAAGCAGCTATAAAAGATTTGGGGAAAAACTTGAAAATCTAGAGAGCTTCTGCATTCGGATTTATTTGTAACCATTTTAAAGGCCTTTTCTCATTTTAAGGACATGGAAACTGGAGATAACAGATGCTGCACAGTGGACATTGTTAGTTGTCTGCACAATTCATCGCTCTCTCTCTCCACACAGCCTAGCGTTAAAGACATTGCATCTGCATCAGTGAAACTGGGGAATGGATGTATGTTTATGTATTTGGAATCAAAATGAAGAGTTTGAGAACATTTATATACTATTCCAGGATTCCGTGGTTAAACAACTCTTTGGGTGAGACGGCTTCTATCGTAGGCGGCTTCACGCTTACGAGCTGGCTCTGAGAATGGTGATTTGGTGTCCCCGTGGGTAATTCTACCCACGTGTCCACCACTTTAAAGGTCTAAGTGACTTCAGAAATCGCATAGCGCAAACTCTGCATTTTATCAATGAGGAACTGGGGCAGGGGTGTGGGGGTCCTGAGGCTCATTCATTTCTCAGGTGAGTAACCGGCAGTAGGTTGGTCTGGTTGAAAATGGCAGAGCATCAGCTTTACCCAGATGAATTTGTAAAATATATCAAGCAAATGAAAACATGGATTTAGGCGCTGGCTGCTGCTTTAGTGCTGTCAACCTGTCTGGCCAGGATTCCTCTCACTGATAGCTTTTCAGTCTTATCACTTGTTGCTCAGGAAGCTGCCCGGTGCAACGTTCGCAGCCCTGGGAGTCTGACAGACTTGGTTTTGATTCTTTCTCCTCTGCTACAAACCAGCTCTGTGACCTAAGGAAGGTTACACAACTCCTGGAACCTCTGTCACCCCTGTGTGAAATGGGGACGACGAGAGCCTGTCCCACATCCGGAGGCAATCCCTGGCATGTGCTTTTCTGCCATGACAAAATTCCTCTTTGACAACCAAGACGAACAAGAAGCAGGAACAGTTATTAAGCACCTACTATGTATTAATATTTAATACTCTCAGCAATTTCAGGAAAGAGGTGTTGTGTTTACGGATAAAGAAGCCGAGGCTCAGAAAGTTTAAGTCATTTGTCCAAAGTTTCACAGTAAGTGCTGGAGGAAGAGGGGGTTCAAACCTGGTTCTGAGTCTCAAGTCGTTGCGTTGAGCATTCTGTTTCCCACAGCCAGTCCACTTGCTGTGTCTGAAAACGACTGGCTGATGTCACCTCCAGTCTTGCGTGCCCACCCCCTCCCTGCCACACCTGCCACGCAGCTGTCTCTGCCAGTCTCTGCCGCTGACCTCCGGCAAACGCCAGCTGTCCCTGGCTAACCCCTTCCCGTCTAACTGAAGCTCTCCTGCACTGGAGTGCACTGAATTCACCACGCGGTGCAAGACGTGTAGAGGGTCACTTCATCTTAACATATATAATATACAGTGTAATGCGTGTGTGTACATACATAAGCATGCATATATATATTAATATCCACCCCCAGCTTGTGTCATGTCCTCTCCCAACTTTTGACAGCTCTCCGGACGTGCACCGAGGTCCTGGCATGATCTGGTCCTCTCTCAGCTGTGTGCTGAGTTCAGCTGTCTTCCTCCTCCTTTCTTAACAGTCTCCCGTCTTTCTCTTCTTTCCGTTCCTCGGGTCAGAAATTGCCAGAAGGGACTAAAAATACCTTGAGAAGCGCTGAATAATCCATTTTCGGATGTGTTTCTTACCCCACAGTACCCATGCACCCCCAGGCTCGCAAGGCTTTCTCTCCGTCCAGCCCTGGTGGAAGAGAGTGGGACTGTGTTAAGTCAGGAATCATCCGAGGGAAACCACCCAAGCGATGTGTTCAACTGTGACGAGGAGGAAAAGAAAATTTTTATTTCAAAGTTTTCACATATCTTCAGTCCTTTCCCAACTATATGAAGTGGAAAAAAAAGTTAACTTTCTTTTTCATCACTTCAAGCCAGCACTTCTCCGTTTTCCTGGGGTAGATGGATAGACTCTTCAATCTTTCTGTCTGTGAAATGGAGATGAAGTAGTTACTTCACAGGATTGTTGTATGACTATTCAAATTTAAACTTTAATCAAAATTAAACAGAATTTAAAATTCAGTTTTTCAGCGTCACTAGCCAAGATTAAAGGAGATCAGCGCGAAGCACTTAGCCCAGTGCTTGTGACCTGCAGTCCTCAGTAAGGGTGGGCTGCTAGTATTGGTGCTGCAAAGCAGCTACGATTAGCAAGGCTGGGCAAAACTACCCTTCTTCTCTCGGTCAAACGTGTTAAGTGTTGGGATTTTCCTACTTGGGATACTTCTGACAAACTGTCCCATAAGGCATTTACTTTTAGCAAATTTGGAAGAAAGTTTTTCCAGGGTAATAAAAAGTGTGGAGTGCTGAGTTATATGATATATAACAGCAGAAAGATCCGTTGGCTTTGGAGTTTGAATTTTGGCTGCTGTGTGGTCTCAGATATGATACTTTATGTAGCTGGGTCCTAATTTCGTCTTCTATCTAATGGGGATTATATTCCTCATCGGGTTAAGTGACGATTTATGGAGAGCATGCGTGTGAAGGAACCCAGAACTGTGCCTGCAGGGAACAGGTGCTGACATCACCCAGGTGACAAGATGTTGGATGGAAACGAGTGAGTAATACATGCCAGAGTATCTTGTTCAGGTCCTGGCTTTGTAGTTACCAGCTGTGTAGCATGGAGTAAGTCACTTGAATGAAATGAGGTCTCAGTTTCTAAATTTGTAAAATAATGGTTATATTAGATTCTCTTTGAGATTCCTTAACGCAGTGTTGTTCAGTAGAGCTTCCGCAGTGACGGAATGTTCCGTGGCTGAGCTGTCCAGACGTGGCAGCCACGAGCCACATGGGGCTACTGAGCACGTGGAATGTGACTAGTGATGCTGAAAAACGGAATTTTAAATTGTGTTTAATTTTGATTAGAGTTTAAATTTGAATAGCCACACATGGCTAGGGGCTACTGAATTGGGCAGCGCAGCTTTAGAGCTTTAAAATTCTTTTAACATACTCTAGTATTTAAGCTTGAAATATGGCTTCATGGATGGTTTTCACTTCACTGTAGAGTTTTCAGAAGTTGTGAGAAAGGTAACAAGAAATTTGTTGTAGTACCTGAGATTGCTATTTGTTCGTTTATATAATTTGAACACTTTTAAGGTCAACTCCGTTGCAACACTACTCTCCCCCTCTTGCTTGATATGTTTTCTTGAATAAAAGAAAAAGGGTAGAGTTAGAGCTGACCCATCACCTGCAGTCAATTTTACATATCCCCTTAACATTTTCATAAATTTTTTTTGGTGTTTTGTCAAAATCTAGTGTATTCCTGGGAGTGCTATCCATTGTTTATACTGCAGAAAAAAAATGGAGAACTTCCGGTCTAACCTGTAGGCATTGTTTGTTAGGGTTAAGGAAGATTAAGGAAGACAGAGCTCTTCAGTGCCAGTCTTTAAAAATTGGTGTGCTATAGTGTTACTTCCTTTTATTTGAAAGTGAAACACAAAAGAGAGAGTTCCATAGATAGGAAAATGCTCCGAATTGTATTTGTGCTGGTATTCATCACATGCTCGGGATTGTAGAGAGAAGAGAAACAATGTGGACATTTTCCCTAAAACTCAAAGTCCCCACCATCACTTAGTGGATCTCGGTCAGTGGCTGCTGTGGAAACATGCGAACTTCTCGGCAGTGGAGAGAATACTTGGCATCCTCGATACAATCAGCCATCCCTTAATTTCCCCTAAGGGTGTTGGGTGTTGTAGGATGTCTCTGTTTTTATTTACAGCTTAACAAGAATTCATCATTTTTTATGCCCTTAGTCCTTCTTCATTTATTTTAAAATACGGGAATATGCTTTTAAGTGGGAATATCACTCTGTATTAAAATGTACTTATTTTGTGGGGAAAACTTTATTTTTTTTTTGCTACACATAATTACTGTGCTAGGTGCTGGCATAAATTTAGAGAGGTAGTGAGCTTCCTTTAACTAGAGGTATTCAAGTTGAGACTAGACAAACAGAATTAGGAATGAGACGGTGGTGGCTTGGTCTAGATGGCTTCCAAAGGCTCTTTGAATTTGGGTTCTCACCTATGGATAGAAGGTCAGAGCTGTGTGTTTCTGCCTAAGAAAGGAAGCCCTTGGAGAAGTTGAGGAAAAGCCCGTGACTCCAGAGTGTACAACGCAGGGTTTCTCCCCGTGCATTTTTTCACAGGAAGTTACTTTGTACCCTTGGGTGCCAGGTAGTGAGAATTGGGCTCTAGGTGCCTCAGAGAATTTTTTTTTCCTTGCTGGGTTTTTATAAATTGTTCAACATAATTAGATGTGCTGGTTTCCTATTTGGGAATTTATATCTTCTCAGAATAATTGTGTGAGAGAAATAATACAGGAGCTTTTGTATTTTTATTGATGAATAATCCATATGCATTTTTATTCCTATTCATATTCTTGTGGTAGGAACAGATGCTTTAAGTTAACAAACACATTTCTTATGCTTTGTTTTGAATTTAGAAGATGCAGCTGAACTTGGCAGCCATATTAATCTGCCCAAATTGTGCTGTGCGTGATCATACATCTCAATTTTCTGGTCAGACCATACGTTCCTCTCAACTTTTTTTTTTTTAAAGTTTGTGTCATATTTGCTCCAAATTGCCTAGCCACATAGTACCTCATTTTGTTTTTCCCCATTTCTGTTTATGACTACAAAATATATATGTGTACACGTGTCTATTTTATACATGGTGCATTTATATTAAATATATGCATGTGTGTCTATGTATATATTGCCTAGAATAGACCCATCACTTATTTATGATGCCCTATGGTATTGTCATGTTATAGCTTGCTTACTTTTTAAAGTCCTTTGCTTACTCAGGGAAAGATAATATATAAATAACAAATGACAATTGAGTTAAGCCAGCTTATGTTTTCTTGGAATTTGAATTACAAATGTCTAAAGTTGCCTTTGAAAATTTTGTTTGGATGGCATTTTGCTTCTGCGACAAGAAGGGACACTTAAATGTAAAATTGGCCCAAAATAATTAAAAAAAATCACTGATCAGTTTTATGTAAAATAAACATAGCACTTCTGGTGTCCGATCTAAGTTCTTTTAGCAGTGATTTCTTAGGTGCCCAGAATTTATAAGCCAAATTAGAGGAGGAAGGAAAGGGCAAAGCTTTCATAGTAAGAAACAGTTTATTGTTAGTACCCAGGAGGCTCTTGAGTTTGGGCCATGACCTGTGGGTTCTTTCCTGACAGCTCCCAAGATTGGTTATTTATTAAATTTATGTCATTCTTTTCCTCTAAAGGGAAATTGAGTGGGCAGGGGAGGGACCAGGCAGGGGAGAGTGTCTGTATTGGAGAGCAGATTTCATTATTCCTTGTACCTGACATTCTTGAAATGGTTTGGTAATAGTGAGCAGGAGAGAATTATTAACAGAAATAGACACTTATTCTTTGGTGCTCTTACTGTATTGAGTTACCCTATAATCTAGAATGAACCTGGTCTAAGGAATGAGAAATCGGGGACAAAAGGGTTCATTTTTTAAAAGATTTGTGTACCCATTTAATATATATTACCAGTTTTCCTTTAGGAATGTCTTACCAATTTGCACTGCCATTGGTTTATTCTTCCATCGAATGTAAGGATAAAACCAACACTCAATTTTAGAATGTTTTTTTTTTAATATTTACTAATTTAATTTAATTTATATTTTAGAATGATTCATTTTTAAAAATCGATGGTATACAAGACAGTGTTGACAAATTTGATAAAATTTTAAACATCTCTAGCAGTGTAAAACTAAAGAGAAAAATTCAATAGAATGCAGGTTTTCAAATATTTAGTGTTATGAAGAATTACTTAGTAAAACTTATAGAGAATTCATGTAAATATGTAAGAATACCACCAAACTTTAGGAATTAAACTGGCTAAGAGGAAGAATAGAAAGTTCATGTAAGAGAAAATACAAGCAGCAGACAAATATATTAAGAAGAATCATTGTTATTAATAGCCAAGCAAAAACTAAACTGATAATAGGATATCATCTTATAACTATTTGAAAAAAATTAAATTATTGAGCCCAGTTTTGATGAGACTTCTGGGAATTTGCCTTAAGGAATTACTTTGGAAGAAAGAAAAGTTATATATAAAGAAGTTTCTTTCTGATATTTATATTATGAAATAAATTATCTAAATGTCTATATTAGAGGAGTGGTTAAGTAAGTCATCATAAATTAGCTTGACATGGGATGTTTTAGAGCCATTAAAATAATAGATTTGAAGAGCATCTGGCCGTGTAGACTTATCACGAGGTAATGGTAAGGGAAAGGCAGAGTTCTCAATGTGAATCCTGTGATTAAAACTATTTTTAAAAATGTGCCTTTCTGGGATTGGAGTCTGATAAGAGGGAACAACTCTATTTTTCTTTCAACAGGAGAGAGAGCGTGAAAGTAGAGGGTGTGGGCCCCATGGGGGAGAGGACAGAGTTGTAAGAGTGAAGAGACAAGTGTTGGAGAAAGACAAAGGGACAAGATGGGTGGGGCGGGTCAAACACAGATGGCAGGACAGCCTCCCCACGGTTCTTTCTCAAAGATGGGAGCAAAGCAGGAGAAAGTATCTGAAAATCACATCATTTAGAGCCGTGAGTGTGAGTGATGAAAACTCAACTCAAACCAGCTTAAGCAAAGTCTGTAATTTTTTGCCCTCTCAACCTGAAGTTTAAGGGGATAACATGAGCTTCACATGCAGCTGCACGCGTGTACACACATGATGTCCTCGTGACTTGTTCACGCTGTTACACTTTATTCTGCATTGGCATCGTTCTTAGGCAGCCTCTTTGTGATGCTAGCTTTGATTTTTACAGTTCAAATAACTCATATTCCCAGATAAAAGCAAGCCTCTTTTGGGGGTGGCATCTCCAGCAAAAGTTCTAGGGAAAATTCTGAATGTTCTGGCTTGAGTTAAGGCTCATACCCCCAGGTATAATCCTAGCCTCAGTGGGGAAGAAGAAACCTTATGATTTACTACGCCAAGTGGAGGAGAGCAGTTCTAAAAAGGAAAGCATGCTGGCCAACAGAGCAGATGTTCTCTACAAGGATAAGTAGACATTTGGAGGCAGGGTGGCTTGTGCACCAAGTCTTAAGTGAGGCCCACCATCTGCTGGATTGGTCTCATCAACGCTGCTGGAGAAAGCATCATCCAAACCTGCTCCCCTTTCTCTTCGCTTCCCGCTTGGCCCCTGACCCAGTCTTGCCCTCAGGAGTTTTAGATTTCTGGCTCTTCCGTGGAAAGGCTCCGCCAATCTCTGTTTGGATGCCTGTGTCTCGCGCCCACCTGGATCACAGTTCATACATCCAGCTACCAGTCTAGTACCTCTAGACTAATATCTGTGTTCACTTGCTTTTATCTGAAGCTGAGAAGGAGAGTTAGTTGGACACATTTCACTCTATAATAAACCTTCACTTGTTTGAAAATAATGGTCAACAAAACGTGGACATATTTGATGAATTATGGCCACATCGACCTCCTTTTTGGTAATTTGTAGGGGTGAGTAGTGAAGTAAATGGGGGGTAGGTTAGATGTGAATATGTTTTGAAATGGAATGGTTTATTGTCTTGTTGAAATGCTTGTTTGGAACATTTCTTGGGTACTCTGTTTCATTTATTTTCCTTTGATAAATGACTAGCAGAAGAGAAAAGAGTCTGTAATGGAGACTAAAAATGTACTGACTAGAAAGATGGAGCTTGAAGTGCATGGGGCCAAACATTTTTCCAGTCCTCTGAAGTGAGCTGATGAAGAGCTGTGGTTGTTAGCCTTTTTGAAGTTACAGTGTCCTTCCCCCTTTGTCTCCTGAAAGTGTGGAAGAAAGATAGATAGGAGTCTTGTGATGTTAGAAGTTAAGAAGTTTGATCACTTCTCTATCCTTAATTGGTACCCTGTAGTGACTGTAAATTAAGCTCTCCTTTCCCAACACAAAGGAAACTGTCTTTGGGAGATTTAATGCATCGCTTCTGTTCATTGAGATCCTTAAAGACTGCTTTCAGGGAAGGGAAATAAAGACTCATCTTATTTATATTTAGAAGGCAGAAAGTTAGCAATTCAGTGTTTAGATGTGAGGTAAGTTGCATATCATGCTGGTGCTGATACTTTTCAACAGGGGTTTTCTATAGTCAGAGTTTGTATGGCTGAGGGACTGCAGATGCCACTGAGATTCAGAGAAAGGAGAAACTGGCTGGGTTTGGGGACTTAGGCAAAGGAGCCAAGGTGGACATTGGGCGGGAAAAAATAGCATCTTGAGCCTGCGCAGAAAGGCTCACGTAATTTCTGTCAGTGTGAGTTCACAATGTTTATGAGCATTTGTGCAAGAGAATTGGGGAGGTGCTGGGGAGAGAGAACAGAGAAACAGAAATGTGAGGTAAAGGGATCTTTTTTTTTTTTTTTTAAGACAGAGTCTTGCTCTGTTGCCCGGGCTAGAGTGAGTGCCGTGGCGTCAGCCTCGCTCACAGCAACCTCAAACTCCTGGGCTCAAGCGATCCTCCTGCCTCAGCCTCCAGATGTAGCTGGGACCACAGGCATGCGCCACCATGCCCAGATAATTTTTTTCTATGTATATTTTTAGCTGTCCATATGATTTCTTTCTATTTTAGTGGAGACAGGGTCTCACTCTTGCTCAGGCTGGTCTCGAACTCCTGACCTAGAGCGATCCTCCTGCCTTGGCCTCCCAGAGTCCTAGGATTACAGGCGTGAGCCACCGCGCCCGGCCAAAGGGATCTTTTTGAAAAGAACTTTGGGGGACACTGTGGTAGCTTGGCTTTTAATAGCTAGAACAATTCTTAAAAATGTGGCCTAGCGTTTTGTTTCATTTCTTATCGTTGTAGTTTTGTCTTAAGGACTTTGCATGTCAATGTCAGAAGTAGCTTGAGTGTTGGTGTAGGGGTTGGTCTGTGTCTTTGCTTTTAGAATGTGTTCTCTAAACTCAGTATTTTTCCTCCAGCTCTGCCTGCGCCTCAGATTTTTTTCCTCCACATCCCTCTCTACTAACATCTCAATTTTTACCCTGAAGCAATGGTGTAATAAACGTGAAACAAATGAGAAGCTAGAACTGAGAGCCTTCATTTTCAATATTTATAATCATCTCCTTACTGTATGTGTTGAGTTTTTGTGTGTGGAAAAATGAAGACTGTTCAGTCATTAGTTCTGTCTTGAAAACTGCTGTCTTCTGCATCTCTGAGTGGCCCCAGGCTTTAATAGGTGTGATATTATACACAGCTTATGTCGCAGGAATGGAATGACATCTCACCTTTTGGTAACTCAGCTCTCTGGAAAGCTCACCTGTTTGGAACACAGCTAAGAAACAGGAACTGACAACAAAAGGCCCCTGGAGAGCCAAAATAGACACCACAAAGTCTGTGCCTCAAAGGGCCTGACTGATTGATCTCCCTGAGGCTATAGGCCGAGTGTGGTTGTCTGCCCTATGTTGGGCTGGAGGAAGAGTCGTAATTGCAGAATTCAGCAGTGTGGATTAGAGAACAGGCTGGTCTGCTCAGGTGTTTAGAAGAAAGAGTTGGGTGCACAGGAAAGCACTTTGGCCAAACATTTTGAGGCTTGTTTCTTTGTAATTATATAGACTTAAAATCATTTTTTCTGTCTTAGGCAGGAAGTCAATAAAATATCAAATCTTTTCTAAATGGAATAGGTTTTGTCTTAACAAGATATATTCCATTGTCCGGAATTTGTGCATATAAACAGCTGGCATGTTTCTGCTTTGAGAAACACTGTGTGAAATAATATTTTCTATGCTCAGTTCTGCTTTTGCTATAAAAACATACTATACATCTGTTGTACAAGCAGAGACACGTAAGCATTCTGTAAGTGCATATTCGGATGCGTTAATTTAGGGCTCATGCTTTACCAACTGAAATTCCTTTATAGTTATGGAATATTTAGCTTCACTTCTAATCTTCCATTTGTGTGGCAAGACTGTGCTTTTTTTTTTATTTTTAAATTCTTCATGGTTACATTAGCTTTGAAATCTGTCCCAGGATATCTTACTGGATCAGACCTGAAACTGGGATATGCAGGTGCGTAAAAGTGGGATATGCCTCCCTAAGGTCTGTCTTCTCCTGTGCTGGAGAAACACAAACCTCTCTCTCACTGAAAGCTCCCGTGAATGCTAAACTGGTGTTTGCATACCTTGACTTGTTTGGGGCCTAGGGTCCCCTTGGTAGAGAGCTTCAACTCTGAGGCAATGGGAATTCAGGCATCTGAGGTCATGGTCCGAGGGTGGCGTGGGGGGCAGGTGGGGCAGCCAGGCTGTAAAGGGCGACAGCAGGCTCCCCCCTGAGCAGAAAATCCCCACAAGCGCGGATGTTGGCCTGGGGAAAAGCTCCACCAGCACCTGCCAGTAGAACCTTCTGCAACAAGGAAAATGTTCTGTGTCTGCTGTTTGCCACTCACCACGTGGCTGTTGAACATTTGAAATGTGGCTACTGTGAAAGAGCATCTGGATTATAAACTTGATTGCTTAATATCTTTCATTGAATTTAAGTAGCCACATGTGGCTCATAGCCACCATGCTGGATCGTGCTGGTATAGACTTGTAGCCAAACCGTGATGCCCAAATAAAGCAATGATTCTGGGTAGTTTGGGGCTGTGTGTGGACTCCTCTCACCCAGCCTCTCAGGGCCATTTCGTACCTGGAAAGGAGAGGGCTGGAGGATGGGTAGATGAAACTGAAAGAAATGTATTAATTGGAATTCAGACTCTGAGAAACCTGGGCAATAAATTGGCAAGAGCCTTATCAGCAGTGTTCATAGCCCCACTGTGGTGGGCTCTCACCTGCCTGTTCTCAGTAGAGAGACCCTGGGGGCCGAGTCAGGAGGCAGACAGCAAGGAAGTCCAGGCCTTGGTTCAGGGCATCGGAGCTGAGCAGGGCTGGACGGACACTCTGGCCACCTAGGAAACCTTCATTCCTCTTTCCCTGTCCCTCCCTCCTCAAAGAACCCTGATTTTTTCAGGCATTCTCCTTTCTCATGTCCATATCCTTCGGAAAAGGTGGGCTTCTCCTCAGGCTCAGTGATGAATTTTCTTTGGTTTAAGTCAGTGCTCTTCTTCTTTTAATTTTTTTCCCTCATTTTTACTCATATCCAAATAGTTTTGAATACCATGTACTTCTTCATGCATTTAAAATATATCTAAATTTTTTTATCCAAATATGCATGAGTTGCAATGCTTGTAATTTTTTGCATATGGAAAACATTGACATTTTGGGATAGAACTATTACATCCTTATCTGATGTATCCAATTCTCCCTTGCATCCATAAAAAAATAGACAAACTCATCTTTAACTATAGAAAATATACATTTCTATAGTTCTTTTTCTCCTTAAACTTTCATTTCTGATGTAGTTTCCCACAGCATTTATCCTAATGTAATTTATTTTTATGCTGGGAAATGTTTTATGGATGACTGTATTATCCTTCTCTGCAACAAAATATGTATATAAATTTAAATTTAAAGCATTTGTAATGTTTCCTGTGAACATAAGGCTCCAGGTGTTAAGTAATTTCTTTTGGATTGAGTTATCACAGTTGAGCAAAACAATATAAATACATTAAAATTTTTGATAAATACTTGCTAAATGTTAGAAAGTACAGGTTGATTGGAAAGGCATCTCTTAATGAGATGGATAGGGCTTTTTTCCCTTCTGTTAGTTCGTGCAGGGAGTGTATATTTATTGCTGGAGGAGACAGGATTCAGCATCAATTCTACTCCAATTTTTCACTTGTCTGGATGTAAACTCTGTGAAATTTGTTCACATAAGAAGTATATGGGAAGGGAAGGAATTTGTTATAGTCTCTTGGAACTCCTGAGTTATAGACTGAAAGTCAATTGTGAATGATCATTAAAAATTATTTTAAATGATCAGCTGAAAACTTGATTAGATCTCTCTTCAGTTTGGGTAAAAACAAGGATTGATAACCACCTAATTTGCAGAAGGATTAGTTGCGAGTTATTGGAGGAATTGACTTTCTCAATACTGACACTGATATTTCAAAATGCTCTTATGCTTGGTGACTCTGAGATTTTAACATACCAGAACAATACACTGCATGGGTAAGAGGTACACTTTCCTATTAGAGTATCGGAAGGAAGATAGTATAAGTGTTAGCTTATTCATAGGAAAGAATAAATATGGTACTTTAGTTTCCCTACTCTCACTATATCCTTGAGGGGGCTTCATGTAGCCCCAAGCGTACAGTATCTAGTGCCCTGAATTTGAAGGCCGCTGGTCCAGGATCAGTTTCCATGGTTCCCTTTCCTTGGCCTGTGGTTGGTTGAGGCAGGGTCTGTGATGCGGTTCTGGACAATGAAAGCTGAAGGGACGTCTGCTTCAAGACTTCTGGGAAATGCTTCCTTGTTCTCAAAAACAGATCCAGGAAAGAGTCCGTCTCTGGTTCCTCCGGATGAGGCTGTCGCTGGTATTGTGGGGACAGCTGCAGAAATACTCTGAGTATCAGGAGACCTCGTTTAAGGGCAAAGTGTTCCCCTTAGTACATCAGAAGAGAAAGAGCAGACAGAATGAGGGTCTTTCATGTTTCTGTGCCTCATGGAACTAAGCAAGCCTAGAAACACCCTATCTCTGAACTTCTTAGCTAAGAAAGAAATGTTTCCTCATTGTTTAAGCCACTTATTTTTGGTCACTACTGTATCATCATCATCATCATGATAATCATCAATCGCAGCTTTATTGAGATAGAATTCAAGTACCACACACTTTATCCATATAAAGTTTACAGCTCTTTGGTTTTTAGTGTAATCACAGAATGTGCAACCATCCCCATAATCCACTTTAGAACATTTTCTTCACCCAAGAAAGAAGGCCCACACCCTATGGCAGTCACCTCTCCTCTTGTTTCTCTCCTCCACTCCCCACTCCCAAGCCCTGTGCTCTGCTTTCTGTCTCTATAGATTTGCCTGTTCTGGATATTTCGTGTTACTGAAATAATTCACTCTGGTCAGTGATGGCTAGCTTCTTTCACCTAGCGTAAGGTTTTCAAGGCTCATCCGTTGTTGTAGTGTGTATCAGTACTTCATTCCTTTTTATTGTGGATAATATTTCATTGTATGGATATACCACATTTCATTAATACAGTCATCAAATGATACACATTTGGGCTGTTCCCACTTTTTTCCTGCACTATTTTAAATAGTGCTGCTGTAAACATTTGTGTACAAGTTTGTGTGTGAACGTACGTTTTTAATTCTCTTGGGTTTGTACCTAAGAGTGGAATTGCTGGTCATGTGGTAACTCTGTGTTTGTTTAATCACTTGAGGAACTGCCCAAGTGTTTTCCAAAGTGGCGACATCATTTTACAGTGCCATCTAAAATGTATGAAGACTCTAGTTTTCCCACAGGCTTGCGAACACTTGTCATTTTCTGAGTTTTGGATTGTAGCCATCCTAGGGGATGTAGAGCAGAATTTCACTGTGGTTTTGATTTGCATTTCCCTGATGGCTGATGATACTGAGCATTGTTTCATGTGCTTAATTGGCCATTTGTATATCTTCTTAGGGTATTGTATTAATTCACTATGGAATACTGCTCGGCCATAAGAAAGAATGAAATAATGTCTTTTGCAGCAACGTGCATGGAACTGGTGGCCATTTTCTTAAGTGAAGTAACTCGGGAATGGAAAAGCAAATGCCACATATTCTCATTTATAAGTGGGAGCTAAGCTGCCGGGACATAGGGGCATGCAGAGTGGTACAGTGGGCATTGGAGGCTCAGAACGGGGGAGGGTGGGAGGAAAGAGAAGGGAGAAAAACTCCCTATTGGGTGCTGCAATGTACACTATTTGGGTGACAGGTACACTAAAAAGCCCAGACAAACCACTCGTACCCCTAAATCTGTTGAAATTAAAAAACAAAAAACCCTCATGGCCAAGCTTGTCTTATTTACTTTCCAATCTGCTGTTCACTCTCAATGGATCATTTTAGTCATAAGTATGTTGTTAGTATGTTTCACTAAATGACAAGGGCTTAAAAAAACCATAACCACAATACTATTACCGTGCTTAAAACTTGGACAGTATTTCTTAATGCCGTCAACTATCCTGTCAGTGTTCGAATTTTCCTGATTTTCTCATGGATTATGCTTACATTTACATTGTTTAAATCATGATTCAGATATAATTAATACATCTCTTTTAATCTTTAAGTTCTCCCATCCTTTTTTCCCTTGCGTTTTATTTGTTGAAGATACCTGCTCATTTGTCCTGTAGGATTTCCCATATTCCAGGTTTTTCTGATTGCATTCCCATGGTATCATTTGACATGTTTTTTTATCCTCGTTATTTTCTGTAAACTGGTAATTAGACCCTTTGTAAGATTCACGTTCTATTTTTTTGGCAAGAATTCAACACGGATCACAAAACTGCTTTGATCAAGGAGTGCATAGTTTTTTTTGTAATTTTTTTTTTGTAGTGTTAAGAGTGATAAGCAGGGCCAGATGTTGTCAGTCTGAGATGTTCGCTATGAAGTTACCCATCAACTTCTCACCTAATGGGGCCAGAGCCAGAAATGAGCGTCACCTGGATTCCCCAATTTCAGTACAGGCTGGGAAAACGTTGATATTCCAATTCTGTCACTGCTTCCTCATTCATGAGCTAGAATCCATCTGAAAGATAGAACTTTCCCTCATCAAATCACTGGGTAGCCTAAGGCACAGTTCAGTTTTAAGCATCCCCTGGGGATCTTGGAACGGATCCCCATGGATACGGGAACTTCTGTATTGCAGATCCATGGATTTTAACATATTTGAGATGTATCAATTCATTCCTATTAATATTCCTTTTGCTGCTTGGTTTATCGCATTTTTGGATGGATAGTGGAAACCTCTTTATGTTTGCTGTCGGGTCCTATAGACACGACCCAGTAGGCTGTGATAGAGTCCTTGATTTCTGGAATAAAATACTAGCCATCTTCATCATACATACCCTGCTCTAGTCCCAGGTTCGGCCAGTTTTTCAATGAGCTCCAATCCCTTTTACTAGGGAATGGTACAAAATCTAGGTGCCTAGCATTGATTATTATTACTGGATTGGTTATAGTTTCTTGGATTTTTCAGTGGACAGATACAAGAAGTACATATTTCTTTTTAAAGAGAAAATAAAACATGGGTTTGTACTTATATTTGCCTTTCAAATTTAGGATAATTTTATTTTTAATGCCTTTTATTCTGAAAAGCTTATTTCCTGATGGCTCTAATATCATTACATGTACATACTGTGCTACTACATATCTGTGATAATTTCAGATGAACAAAACCAATCTTGAATTTAGTAATATGATTACTGAAAATAGTTAAAATTTTTTTGGCAGTATTTTTTTTTTTTTTAAGAATATACTCCCTCCACCTAAGAATAGTCAAGTTTCTGTGTTTCAAGGTCACTTGAGATGATTTTTCTCTGTGTGATTAAGCATATTGTCAGACTTTTGGATTTGATAGGTAAGAAGTGGTATCTCAGCATAGTTTTAATTTCATTTCTTAAATATATGAAGGGCCACTGGCATTTCTTTTGTGCACTGTCTCTTCACACTTCTTATCATTATTGGTCTTTTTCCTCTCTATTTTTAGAAGTTTCAATCACTTTCACTTGGTCTTTCTGTTATTTACAGCTGGAGATATCCTGGTAAGTCAAAACCATCACCTTGCAGCATAAAGAATCAATAGTGGTATTAAAAGTCAGATAGCAGCAGTTTTGAATATTTGGAACACTTTTCCCCTGTCCCCTGAAGAACACGTAATGTAAAACTAGCCAGGTTTCCAGACTCATTATAAACAAATAGAAATAAAATAGGAGGAAATAGAAATTGGATAGAACTTTGCTTTTTCAAACTTTCAAAATTGTCATGTTGACAATATGTAACAAATTCCAGGGAAGATGGTGGCATCACAGACTTGGGACTCAGAATCAACTGACCCTAACGCTGGGCTTCCCTGCTGCTCAAGTCATTGTGAGTGTACATACGGACAGAGCTTACGTGTAAAAGAACAGTATGATACTCCAGTGAAACATTCAAATAGTGCATCTTTGGCCATGCAAGAGGCATGAGCTGTCAAGTTCCAAATTGAAAGGAAGCTATTTCACTTGGTGTAGAGAACATTTTAGATGTCTAACCGTTTCTAATACCGAACTATATGCTATGCAGACAGGTTTGAACACCTTTGAATCTAGAGCCAGTTGATTGTTCGAGACTACTAGGAAGGGCAAAAGCCCTGTCTTGAAGTCGTGCCTAAATTGAAGCCATGCTTTCTATTGACAATTTTCCCCTTGGAGCCTGACTTACAAACTACCGAGGTCGCTAGCCAGGTCTGGGTAAGTGCAAAATTGGGCTTTGTGGGCTAAAATGTCCTCTGTCACTTTTGAACTTCATCTTTGACTTTGGCTAACGCTCTTCCCGTGGCCCCCAAACCATTAACTCATCTGAGCTCAGGATCATTGAAGCTATAAATCCTCACTATTTCTAAAGTGCAGCTGTGTGTTGTGAAAAATGATTTTCCCACTGTCATTAAGAGAACAAATGCCGCAGGATTTTTTTTTCCTAGAAGCGGACAACTGAAGAAAGGCATTAACCCCCCAGTTGATATAAAGTCTGTCACTGCATAGAATGGTCCCTCTCATCTGTGTGTGCACTAACTGAGCATAATTTTCAAATGTAAAACTTCCGAGAGGAGCATAATTTAAAAAATGGCAAGATTATAATTATGTGCAGCATAAAGGATAAATTTGTGGTTTATAAATCATGGACATTAATATTCAGCAGGAGCCCGATTCACAGTAAAACTTGAAATAACTACATTGTTAAAAATAATTGAATTTGCGTTTTAGAAGAAATTTTTAGCAGTTAAGGATTATTTTTGTGGGGAGGGCTTTTGGCCGTCTGGGGTTTAAATTTGCATTTAGGTGGGCTTATTTTCATTGCTCTTTGAAGCAGTGGCATGCATTTAAATTAGTTTAGACTTGTTTTCCTCATTCCTACTACCTGTCCCTCCCCCACCTAATCTATTAGAAAATCTTGGTTATTTAGCTTCTTGTGAATCTCTGAATCTCTCCTTCCCACTATTTCTATTGCCACTCACTTGGCTGATGCCACTGTTGCTTGTCCTCAGTTTCCACAGTGACCTCTAACATGTCCTCCCCTCCTGTCTTGTGCCCTGTGAGAGACAGGTCTAGTTAGTAGGTGACTCTCACGTTACTCCTTTGCTTAAAACTCCCCTTGTCACCTTAGTATCCACAGACGTGGAATTTGCTGTGCTCTGAGGGCCTTGGTTGCTCTGGGGTGGGAGGAAGGGGCCCAAACGTGTTTTACCCTTGAGCTTTTTCAGTGGGACTTAGTTGTTGCTGATTTTCAAAATGACACTGCTTTCAAGCAGATATATTTTTAAAAATCAAAAATGCTTTAATTTTGGGATCCTGAAGTGTGGGTGGCTTGGAGGTAAGAACTTCTCTGGCTGATATTTTTGGAGCTATGGGCTCGTCATAGTCCCTCGATATTTTTGTGGTGAGAAGTATAGAGTGGCAGAAGAAGGGACGCTCGGGTGGACCTGAGTTCAAATCCGTGCCTACTGCTTTCTTGTGAAGTAATTTCACACGTTATTTGACCTGGGCGAGCCTCAGCTCCCTGGGCTTAGGCTGGACTACCGGAGGGACTGGCGTGGTGCAGACATTTTTCACGAAGGACAGTGGTGCTGTTCTCTGAGCTTTTCAGTGGCCCTGGGGGGACCTCGTGGGGTTTCAAGGACATGATAGGACAGGAGATCCGTAAGGAGTGTTATTCCTTGGGGTAAAGCTTGGCAATTTTGCTATCCCCAGATACACGCATAGAGCACGGGTTAAAAGGGATCTGAAGGCTTCAGAGTGAGTCCTGCAGATCCACACAAAGCTGGCAAAGGCTCTTTCTTTAGAGAACCCAGGTGGCCTGTGGGGAGAGGCTGCAGATCTCAGAAGGGTAGTTCATGATGAGTGACGGTTTGAGAAAGAGCAGAACACTCAGCAGGCGTTAACCTTTCCTTTTTGTGCAGCTCCGTGTCCACGAAAGATCACAGTGCAGGTATGTGTAATTTTCACTGAAAGTCACTGTTGGTTTGACAACATGGTTCACCCCAGGAAAATTCTGAACCCAAACCTGTAGTCACTTTCCTGCCTTCATTTGGGAGCAACCAATAGGAGGGAGGTTCTCTCTAAGCAGAATAATTAGAGCTACATCGAGGAACATTCAAGATATGATAAAGTTATTTCAAAATGGAAAAATACGACCAGTACCAGCTTAAAACTCAAATGCCTGTCCAGGAGCCATGAAAAAATAAACATTACAGTAATGGAAAGGAGTTAACCAGGGTTTCTAGGAGTTAAGATGGAAAGTGCTAAGTATAAATGGAAGTGAATCTATTTTTACAGCTGCTGTGACTAAGGCATGTTGCTTATTTTGAAAAAGAAAAACAATATTCATACTACTATGACAACCGATTATTTGTAATATCTATTTGCATGAAAACCTTATTAAGATTTCAGAAGGGCAGAAGATTAAGTTACTAGGATTAAGATTATTTTTATCTCAATAAGAATTACAGGTATTTAAAATCTGAACTACCCTGATCTGATATATCTGACCAGATGCTGTGCAACTTTTTATTTTTATTTTTTTTATAAGGAACCATCTGCTGTGAGTGAAGGTGCCTATTAACTTTTCCAGCAGAAAAAGAAATTAGCATCTGAAGACACAAAGCCAGAGCATTGTGGAAGAACGCAGTTAGGAAGACAGATTTAAAAAATCCTCTGACACCCCCAGAACCAGCTTAAAATTGTTCTGTTTAGAGAAATTCTGTTTGCATCTATTTTCAGTTATTTCTGTTAAGGTTGTTACTCAGCAGCCTTAGAACATTTCAGACGTGTCTTCTAATGGGCTCTGTATTAAGTTGCAGCTAATGAGAACGAGCTCTGCATCACAACTCACCTGTTCATGGCGCTCACCCCTCCCTCCCACTTTGGCCAAGTCTTGATGACCAGTCCCAGGTATCACAACAGGCCACCTGGAAATCACTGCACTCAGAAACGTAACATCAGTGTGAAAAGAGTAGGTGAAATTATTTATGGATAACCAAGTAGTTTTTTTGCAACCATAACACTGAACTTAGGAAAGCATGTGGTGTGGTCGTCCGTCTGTGTTATCCGTGTATTTCCGAAGAACTCTGGGTCACGCAGCATCTCTCGTACTAGGGAAAAGATGAAAGGTGAGGCCAGTGGATTTTGGATAAATTTCTAAAAGTGGAAATGTTGGCAATGCCCTAATGCACATGGTTTTGGTTGTTTGAACAGCATAGCTTTTTCCTGAGGCAAACTGAATTAAAACCATAGGCAACATCTTTTTTCCTCTACATTGTGTTAAATGTGTTTTTGAATCTTTAGCTTAAAAAGTTATAAAACTAGAATTTTGCTGACTTGTATCTATAATAGAATGTTAGCCATGAGGAGTGTTCTAATATACACTATGTCATAGAAACTCCCCTTTTTTGGTGAAAATATGGCTGAGTTGGGAGCTGACTTTGCATTAAGAAAAAAAATGTGTAATTACGGCGTCGTTGGTGCTTAACCTACTGAACCGTCATTTTCAACGACTTTGCAGAACCTGTTTATATACTGGTGATCGATTACATAATTCAGTACAACGTACCAGTTAGTAGGACCTTATGCTCCAGAGCCAGAGGATCTAAGTTCAGATCCTGGTTCTTATATTAAGTAGCTGCTAGATGTTGGGCAAGGCGAATTCTTATGCCTTGGTTTCCTCATCTGTAAAATGGGGGCAATAATAGTGCATCAAATAGTGCATCTTTGCTATTTGCACTAAGTCATGAAGGGAGTTGTGGGGAATCAAGTGCGTTGATATATAGTGTTTGCTACAGAATAAGTACTCAATAAGTTATTACTTCATAACCTCTTTGGCATTAATATATGGACTTGAAAGAAATAAGACTAAATTGAAAATATTCTGTAACCTAGATTATTCATTAATTCTTTTTGAAGATATCATTTATTACTTAAATGTTAATGTCTGTGCCTTACTCAGCAATTAATGTGAAATTACAGGCTTAAGCTCAAGCAATAAATAATAGTTACTATTAATTTGGTTCATATTTTTAAATTAAAAACTTGAATTGTGAGCAGGTACTGTTTCTTGAAATCTTCCTAAAGCTTTTTGAGTACCACATTGAACAGTATCATTGGTTCATTCACTGAGCAAATACTCACTGAAGCTCTCAAAATACCAAATAAAACCACTCCCCCTTAATGCCCCCAAATTGGACTGCAGTGGTTCTCCCAAAACCTAAAATTAAACATTTATATCAATACCATTTTCTGGTTTGATTGGCGCACTTCCAAACTGTTGAACTTCTTTGGTCAAGGTTTAATATGATGATTTTTCAAAAGAAAAAAAAGTCAAGAAAAATTGGGACAACTTTTTTTTGGTGTCTAAACTGTTGAACATGCTTCCTTAGAGACTTCTCAGACAAGACCTGTTTCCAAAGGAACAGCAGAAGCACTTCTGCAGAAGGAACAGAGCACGGGCAGCATCCCTGTGCCTAGTCCTCACCTAAGTCCTTGAAAACTCACTTAGTGAAGCTCATGCCTGGAATCTGTCAGACAGGCTGTAACCAGAGAGTGCTAATGGCCCAGTTCTTCAGTTATCAAAATGTCACTTCACATTGAGTGAATGAACTCTGAGTACCCATATGCTAATTGGATTTATTCCTTACATGTTGGCTGTGATCCTTATCGCACTGAGCATGAACTTCACCGCGTGCCTCTACAAAGCGCCCTATTTCTCCAAGTTACGGTGGCATCGGGGACCGCCTTTCACAGGAGTATTTTAACGTCCAGCTAAATAGTGTAAAGTAAAAACTGTGAAAGTTAAAGAAAACCTGAGAAGTCCAAGAATTTGTGGAAGCCAAATATATAAAGTCCTTGAGGATACTGTAAAGATCTTACTGCCTTGAGGTCGAAGCCAGTGAGTTACTGTGGGCTTCTCTCCGACACACACATCCATTTACCGCAGCACAAGTGAGTGCACTGACCCCGGTTTCAGATATGAGGGGAGAGGAACGAGGATAAAATAGCTTCCTCTAAAGCAGAAATAAGAGCAGAAGTTGAACGCTGAGTAACTTTTTTATTCTTTACACTGAGTGAAAACGCATCTAGGTTTGTGTCCTGTTGGTCGAACAGCAAAACGCCGTGGTGTGGTGTGCGGTTCCCCTGCCCCATCTGGAACGTGCCGGTCCCCAGCTCTGCTCACTCTGGAGCACCGAGAGAGGCAGAGGGAACAGCTCAGGGACCTCTAATAAACTGCCTTTTCTGCCTCTCCCTGTGAGGGCGGAAAGGCACACGAGCACGCTGGCCCAGGGACGTGGCTGGGGGCTCTGGGAAAGCCACTGAGCCCGGCTCCAGGTCAGGAAGGGACTGGGACTCAGAGTTTTGATATTATTCTGTAGCCACTGACTAGTGGACGCACTGTTAGTACTGGAAGAAGACGTTTATTAAATCATTTTAATCGTTAAAACCTTTGAAATTCTTAGTAATTTTTTTTCAGTTTTTAAAAGTATACCTGGAGTATCAAAAACTGGAAGTGGTTCAGGTTTCTTGTGCCCTGTGAGAGGTCATTCCTTTTCTTGTTTTAGAGACAGGGTCTCCCTTTGTCGTCCAGGCTGGAGTGCAGTGTCGTGATCAGAGCTCACTGTAGCCTTGAACTCCTGGGCTCAAGTGATCCTCCGGCTGAGAGGTCGTCCTTGACAAGTGTCTTCCTGGGTCTTCGTGATGTGTTTGCCTCCCCAGGGACGGGGACGCGGTGGGGATGGGGCGCGGCAGTGGTGGGGACGGGGCGCGGTGGTGGCATAGAGAGATGGCCCTCGTGACGGAGGTGCATTCACGAAGGGTTATATATCACAGTTTTCTGTGGTCCGAGTGCTCGTGTCGCCCCAGAATTCCCATGTTGAAATCCTAAGCCCTAGAGTAACAGTGTTAGAAGGTGGGGTACACGGGAGATGACGAGATGCTGCGGGAAGGACCCTCATGATCGGGGTCGTGCCCTATCAAGGAAGCTTGGAGAACTAGCGGGCCCCCACCCCGCGGACGCGGCAGGGAGCACCATCTGCGGGGCGGCAGAGCCTCACTAGACATGAATCAGCTGGAGACTTGATGTTGGCCTTCCAACCTCCAGAACTGTGAGAGTAAGTTCCTGTTTCTTACGAGCTGCCCGGTCTGCGATCTTTGCTCTGCAGCATCCTGAAGGGCCTGAGATGCAGTTCTTCACCTTAGCTGTGCGGATCAGTCGTGCTGGTGGAGCTAAGCTCCGTGTCTAACCGGGCCAGACGGCAGCACCTGCCTGCTCCCAACGCATATTGGGACCAGCCTGTGGGGACACTCCCTTATGGAAAGCAGCCGCCTGCATGCTTAAAGCTCATCCAGCTCAGTGCTTAGCTCTTCATAGCACCTCATGCATCACCAGGGAACTGTGACTGTGTCTGATTTGATATTTGACTGTGACTTCTTCCAGGAATGTTTGTGGCAACTTTGACATTAAACACAAGGGAAACACAAGGTGTTTAGAAAATAAACCCAAACAGAAGCCCCCTGAGACACTGCTGCTAATTTCCCACGAGCCAAGTTACCACCAGCCTCACCACTGCTCCTTTGGCCATTATGCTGTTAACATGTTTGCTCCACAATGTGCAAATAATCTTAAGAATATTTAGTATAAATCTATCCAAGGGCCAGAGATAGTGAAGTCGGGGAAACACAACCTTGGCGACATGTCGGGCAGAGGGAGCTCTGATACCTCCCACTGAGATTCTTCTTCCTCGGAACTCCTGGGGTATATCCACGGTCGATCTTACCTGTGTAGACTCAGACCATTGTCTTTATTCATATAAATAAATTGGTCTGATCTTGCTAGCAAGATTAAATCATTCATCATATGTATACTTTTGCTCACTTTCATGTTGCTTGTTAATTTATTCTACTGTGCATTCTTTCAGCAAAGAAGAAAAGCAGATATAAATTTGTTCATTCAGTCAATTCAGCAGAAGTTTACTGCACAGCTGGTGTGTCTGTCCTGCTAGGTGCTGATGGCATAGGAATGAAGGCCAGATGCTGGTCTTCAAGGAACTGGCAGTCATTGCAGAGGGTCTTCTGACTGCATGGGAAGAAGGCAAATATTAATACTTAATATTTTCATAATGCATTAAAGCAATAAGCCTTATTTTAGAATTGCACCTCAATTCTGCATTTCAGGCCCTGCAACTTTTTCTATTAAGATCATGGAAGGCTTTCTATTGTCATAATTTTGTAGTAAGATTGGGCTAATCCTACTCTCAGAAAAGGTGTTCAGCCTAACCTTGCTCCATGACCTTGCTTCTTCCAATGATTGTTTTTCTGATTTAGATTGATCATATTCATTTGTTTTCTCAGCAGTGGTTTGATTTCCTTTCCAGGTTTTCTTTACTTTAGATCCAAATTGTTTAGGAAACCTGCCGTTTTCCCAGTTTCTCCTCCTGGCCTCGGGGTGCTCCCTGTGGATAGCTCCCGCCAGTCTGGAAGGCCTTACCTGTGTTCTGAAGCCAGAAGTCAGGCTGGGCTTGGCGTAGTCCTCTGAGGAGTCATGTGTAATGGGAATACTTGCCTTCCACATCTGTGCTGGGCTGTTGGTTTTACCTGACCTGATATATTTGTATGTGGGTATATAATGTTCATCCACAACCCTCATTTTGGAGGAGGCAAGAGGGATGGGGTGGTTGGCAGGCATGAGGAAGTTCTAGAAAGTTGATTATTCAAAGCACTCTAGGTGTGCTTTTTGGTTCCCTCTCTCAATCTAACTAAAGGCGCAGTGGAAGGAGAGATACTGACGTCCTAAACCATGAGCTCTTTAATAGCCCTTCCCAGAGGCCGGGAGGGCAGGAGGAAAGACCGTGGGACCATCCTCAGGGAGCACCGCAAGTCTGCTTGAGACTTCAGTGTGAACAGCTACTATTCCCACTAGCCATTAAGCCATGGTACCAAGTAAGCCAAGTTTTTATTTCTGATATTTTCTGACTCTTTCAGATATTATTAAACACATGGACTGTGTGAACTTTTCATATAAATATGAGAAATTATATTTTTTCTTAGGTTATGCACATTTTTAAAGACTTGCTGCATTCTCACGTGCTTTCACTGTGCCTTGGGTGACAACATGTTTTCAGAGGAATTCTTGCCAGCATTAACATTTTGATTCTGAGATACATGTATGTATAATCACACAGGATTTGATATAAAGGTTTAAATTTATAGGAAACCTCTTCTTGACTAGATCTATTTGATCCAGGCAGACACAGCTGTACTTAGACTTTTCCTTTCAGCCCAGTTTCCTTGAGACTCCTCTGCCTCATCCAAACTCTTTATTTTTTTTTATTCCTTCCCCATTCCCACCCATACCTATAGAATTATACTATTTCTTTGATAGAGTGAGGAATGTGTTTGCATCTTTATGATCACAGGGAATTACGTAGTCTGCTGGGAGAATGACTACCGTGTTAAAAATGTCTATGCTAAGTCTTCATGACAAAAGCAGCGTAGTTGTAGAAGCCAACACTGCTCAACATTCCGGAAACCTCAACTGGTGCCGCTTGGAGAGGAAGACGATAGGTTGGTGTCAGGAAGGCGTGTGTGTCCCCGAGCCACTTTCAGGGCTGAAATCTGCAGGGCAGAGAACACTGGAGCATTTCGGCCTCATGCCAGGCAGCCCGGTGGTGTCGAGTGACTAGTGGCACAGATTCGAGTGGGAAGGAAGAAAGAAGTCAATTATTAATTACTCATTCAGGCATGTATCCTGCAAGAATGGGAAAATCTGAAATTGTTGTGCTAGCATTAACTAGAATTTTAAATCAAGGACTATTTAATAACTTCTGCATAGATTTAAGTAGTTGCTGATAAATAGGTACCTGGGACCATCTCATGGGAATAGTTTGTTTTATTAAATGAACTCACTAAACGGGCTGTTAAAACTCTGCTTTATTTCAGTGTGGTCCCGAATTTAGCCTGTAAACGTTGAAATTCCTTTGCTCTCTCTTACTGTGTATGGTTGGGGTCTGTGAGGCTGGTGTCCTGTCAAAGCTGGTTTGTGTTTTTCGGTGGTTTTGCCAGGTCTCCCACCATAAGTGTTCTTGTGCAGACCACGGCCCCCTGAGGAGGATGCAGGAGCCAGGAAGGGGCAGCCAATAATTACTGACTTTTACTGCAGGTTTGGCTGGGAAAATAACCACATTCCTATTTCAACTGAGATTAGCTTAGTGTTTATATAAGAAATCAGGTCTTTGGTGGTCTATAATATGCCCTTTCTTAAAACAAAAAGCAAAAGCAAAGCATGATCTCTGGCGATCTGAGAATTAGCACCGGGTATTCAGAGCTTTTGGGCCAGCAGGCAGCACTCTTCGTGGCCCATGGCTAGCGGTCGTGGACTGAATGCATGAATGACGATCTGAATTTAAATATTACAGAACCATAAGCACTTTTTTTACTGAGCCAAGAAGACACACAGCTAGAGGAAAAGGAGTGTCGGGAGATGGCCGAGAGAGGAGTAATTATAGATTCACTTGGGCTGTTCAGGAGACGGGAGGGATGGGTGGAGAGCGGACACAGAGGTTAGCCTGGAACAGAGGGAGGAGTGTCCTTTCTACTGAGAAGTAACAGAGAAGAGGAGGTGGTAGGTTCAGATGAGTCTGGGTGGTTCTCACGTGACGGTGAGGAATTTGTGGAGAGTTGTTGGAGTTGGGAAGAGCCACTCGCTGGCTCGGGAGGGTTCCTAGTTTGGTTTGGGTCACCTGGCAGATGCTGGGAGCTGGCACGGAAAGAGTGGTCCTTCCAGATGGTCCTATGTTTACACGTTTAGATTTGGAGGGGTCTGCTGGCCCTGGACCTCACCTTGCTCTCTCTAGCTCAGCCCTCCATTCATTAGTCAACCGAAACCCCTCTAGTCAGGTGTGTAATCACCCTCTCTGCCTTTTGAACCTCAGCCCTGCCTCCACGCTGTAGCTCTTGCCTCTCCACAGCCCAGCGGCTTCACAGGTGGGTTTCTGGGTAGGAATCCATGGCAGGACCCAGCCCTCAAAGCCGTCTCTTCTTTCCTAGCTTTGAACAGGCAGCCCTCACTGCTGTGCCCTGTGAGTTGGACTCAGGCAAGGACAAATCAAAGGATTGGTGACCTAGTCAGGAGTCCAGCTGAGATGTGAAACCACAAATCTGAAGTGATGGCCATCGCAGGGGTATGGGAGGTTTGTCAGATTTTGTGCAGCAGCTGGGAGAGACCAGAGTTTGGGGCTGACGCAGGGTCAGTGACTTGAGAGGATCCGTGTTCAGATTTGACCTGTGTTGGCCTGTCAGCGGTTTTTTTTTTTAAACCTCGCTCATCTTGCTCATGCATTTTCAATATCTGACCTGGAAGATTCCTGAACTGTGCCTCTGGGAGGGTATGGTATTTGCTGACATGCTGATGCAAGTATTTGAGTTTTTTCTTTCTTTTTTAAGTGAAGTATTTTATGATTCCTTTCCTGAGAAATAATGAACTCAAAGTTAAGTTTCCTTTATAGGTGTTCATGCCGTGAGGGCTATTTGGCAGGTTCCTATAGAACATATCTAACAAAACTGGTTTTTAATTGGTGATGGCGGACATGTGTTGCGATGTGTGTTCTGAGCTCGTAAAAGCTCCTGGAAGCTTTTGGGGTGACATCCCTTTGTGTGTGCCCCAGAACCTCCTCTTTCCTGGTGCGGACTTCGGCCCTGGAGGTTTTCCTTCATCTGCTACCCATTTACTCAAGTTTATTTCCCTGTCACTTGTCCCTCCTCAGGTCAGTGGGATGTCACTGTGGCTTCTAAGTGCTGAGCCTGTAATCACATAATTTTTACTTGTAGGATTAGTTTTGGTCTCTGAGAAGTCATTGATCCATTACTTGGCAATGAGAGAAGAAAGTGGAAAGCCTGAGAAACTCAAAAGAAAATTACTGTTCTCGTTGCTTTGTCCTGCCTGAATCACTTCTTTCATGACAGATAACTCCAAAGGGGTTTCTGTGAGATGTGTTCCGTGCTTTAAATCCAACTGATTTAGGCCGGGCGCGGTGGCTCACGCCTGTAATCCTAGCACTCTGGGAGGCCGAGGTGGGCGGATCGTTTGAGTTCAGGAGTTCGAGACCAGCCTGAGCAAGAGCGAGACCCCATCTCTACTAAAAATAGAAAGAAATTATATGGACAGCTAAATATATATATATATATATATAGAAAAAATTAGCCGGGCATGGTGGCGCATGCCTATAGTCCCAGCTACTCGGGAGGCTGAGGCAGAAGGATCACCTAACCCCAGTAGCTTGAGGTTGCTATGAGCGAGGCTGACGCCACGGCACTCACTCTAGCCCAGGCAACAGAGTGAGACTCTGTTTCAAAAAAAAAAAAAAAAATCCAACTGATTTAAAGCTCCCATGTAACCTAGATCTGTGGTGTGTGGTTTGTCAATTATAGTATCATATTAGTCAGTAACATTTTAATATCCTAGGTATGGTTTTAGGTGCGGTATATGCAGTATCTCATGTAATTTCTAGAACAGCCCTGTGCAGTAGGTGCTGTTCCTGTTCCCACTTTACAGACAAGGAATCTGAGGTTTAGGTTAAACCACTAATGGCCGTCGTTTAGCTGGGTGGTAAGGGTGAGATTTGAACCTTCATGTCTGAGTTCAGCCTAATCTTGACAGCCTCAAAGAATTGCATGCTGGCGAGGTTTAATTGTACGAAGTTGTTATACCATCTGTGATGTGATGGAGGTGACTGTATATTTGAGATGTACGGTAACAAACCATGTTATATAAGGAGGACAAGAACCAAAAACTTCCTTCTACTTTCAAATTAAAAAAAATCTTGATCTACCTTGCTGATGCCTTTCTGAAGTGGCATTTATTAATATTTCTAAAACTCTTGCTGTTATAGTCAATCTTTCTCTGGCATTCTTGCTTATTTCCTTCTATTTTTTTCCTATTTTTTTCTCTTTAAGTTTTCTCTTTTTCCTGCTTTTGTGTTCCCTCTCCTTTCAAAAACTCTCCCAGTATATCTTTCTGGTAGGAGTTTCAGGTGCGTGCATGAATTATTGATTGTTGCTGGCCTGTGTTTCTGCAGTGGATTTGTGGAGAACTTTCTCACAGGGGCACCATCTGAAATTATTAATGACAGTTACAAACTGATCTAGGGAGAAAGCATAGAAACACTTGGGCTGTTTCTTGCAAAATTCGGAATCCTTATGTAAGCACAGAAGGGATGGAGGAAAGGCATTTCGGGAGACACCCAGATTCCCAAGTGGGTGCGCTCGTGTCTGGAGTCCAGATCATGTGCTATGATGTCATCATGAGCACTAGGACAGCTTTTTATTTTGGATATGCTAAGGATAGAAGTTTCCGACTAGGTCATATCTCAAGGATAGCACTGCTGCATATGGTTGGGCAGGCTGTGCACTGTACAACTCTACGGGATTCCATTTACGTTTCCACACAGTTGTATGTGGAAGTCTGGATTGAGGGCATACAGTCAATTCTCGTTATTTGTAGTGGTCATGTTCTATAAAGTTGCCACAACACTGAGTTAACGAATACCAAACTGCTGCTCCTACAGGAAATACAGGCTTAGGACCTAGTGAGCCTCTGATCTCGACATTTTCATCAACTGATCAATACATAACCATGTTTTATGTGTGCTTGTGTTTTCCTTATTTAATATATATTGTTGATTCATTTGAACTCATGGCCAACCGCACTATAGTTCGTGCCTGAATGAAGCATATCTAACACACGTATTTTCATTGTAAGACATCACAGCCTTCTTGTGCTTAGGAACACTGGACAGTATTTTAGCACTACACACGTGGGCCATTTTAAAGAGTGAAATCACTGACAAAAAGCACAAAAAGAGGAAGAAAGGGCACTAGAGTATGAAAAGGACGCTTGTCTACAGCACCGGAGCTGACACAAGAACGCAGAGTGTCGCTGTGCTTGACCTCAGCGGGGTACGTGTGTGTTTGGATGACTCAAAGTTTTTGCCGTGCTGTGTGCGCCCACCAGGGACTGTAAAAGCAGTGCAAGTATTGATTGATTTTGAGGTTACAAATAAATTTTAGCCAGTAGGCGAATTCCCAAATACGGAATCCGTGAGTAATGAGGATCGACTATATGCTTTTTAAACTAAGGACTGGGGGCACCCAAGGGAGGTGCTGGACTGAGACTGATCTTACGGGAAGTAGGATCATAGTGCATCAGGGTTGGAAGCAACGGGAGACAGCAGTCTAATCGCCTGAGTTCGTGGATGAGGAAGAGTCTCAAAGAGATCAGGGGATTTGTTGAAGGCCACACAGTTAACGACCGACCGAGCAGACATTTGAGTGGGAGTTCAGGGGAGCCCCAGTCTCGACATACCAGCCTGGTGTCCTGCCCTTCTCTGTTGAACAGGGATAATAGCATGGACTTCCCCAGAACACTTAAAGAGTTCCACAGTGATAGCATCAAGGCAACACTGTAAAGGCAATGGTGTCAAACGCTTGCAGCAGTTCTGGGACCGCACGCAAGGCCTAAGGAGTGGTGTTGACTGGCAGCAGCGCGTGGCTCCAGGCGCTGGTTGCTGTCAGTGGTTGTGTGCGCTCAGTGTGCACTGGGTTAGTCTGAGGCAGGAGCTTCCGACCTGGGATTCCCCACAAGGAACGTGTCCTCCTCCTGCCGTCGGGCGCGGGCGGGGTGGGTCTGCCTCCCGTCCCTGGCCTGTCCCCGGCCTGTCCCGGCCTGCTGAGAGCTTCGCAGTGGCTTCACTGGAGGCTCCTGCGTCAACCTGCCCATCACTTAGCCCTGCCGCCGCTCTCATTTTCAGTAGTGCTAGTGATCAGTGCGTTTGGCAAATTACACTCTAGTCCATACTTCCATTTTTCCTGCATGTGGAGCTTAGCTAAGAAACGTAAGTGTGGCCCATAGAGAGCAGTTTAGGTCCAGGGCAGGAACGGAGTTGTTTCTGGAGGACCCCCTACCAGTATCTAGCGAGGATGTGGTCAGAAGATCAGGGAAAAGTAATCCAGGGATCAGCACTGATACAGATAAGCCCGACTTTCATCCAGGATGTGTGTGGAGGAAGATATCCAGAGCGTTACGCAATTGCTTTTCACTCTGTGGTCTCACTGCCCATTTCGTAATCGGGATTGGTTTCCAGCCTTTATCAGAAGATCACAACTATTATATAATAATTCCATGCCACTTAACATTGTGTGTCCCTGGACAAGTGATTTAATCTCTCTGAGCCTTAGTTTCTCTCCCTATAAATGGTAGGTATTTATGTACCTCTCTCCTAGGGTGGTTCTTAGAACTAAATGAGATAAATATGTGCATGAGAAAATGAATTTATATGGTATAACGGGGGACCGTAACTTAGCATAGTGCCTGTCTTTTATCAGAGTGAGCATTTGACGAATGTCAGCTGACTTTAAGTTGCCATTGTTCTGTAATTTCAATAATTAAAAAAAAGGTGTATCTTCCTTAGTCTTAAATAAGTAAAGACTTATTGAATACTGAGTGTGTGTGTGTGTGTGTGTGTGTCTGCATATCTGTTTTTTAAATTAGCATGATTAGCTCACGGAGTGTTCACAACTTTGGGCTCACAGACTTGCCTGGGTTGGGAAAGCCCTACCGTGCCCCTCCCCTCCGGTGAGGGGGCTCGCAGTGCCAGCTCGGGCAGTGCCAGCTCGGGCAGTGCCAGCTCGGGCAGTGCCAGCTCGGGCAGGCCGGCAGGCAGGAATTGGTCCCAGGGGCTGAGGAGCAGCTTGGCAAGCAGGGATGCAGGGGACAGAGAAAGAACTTGGGACACACCCCCAAAGCGAACACTTAGCAGACTACTGGTCGAGTAGGGAAAATTTGATTGGGTGTATGATAAAATCATTTTCCAAAGTTTTCCTCCAATTTTATGTTTAGGTTTTCCCTCCCACAAGTTATGACTTTTTAGATATGGTTAGATATAAAAGAGTGAGTTTCAGACCTAGGACAACATTAACTTGTTTTTATCTTTGAGACTCCTTTTTACCTTTCAACTCCGACTGCCACCAGTATCCCCTTTTCTCTCTAGTAACTCTTACTTGGATTCTGAAATACCCAAAATATAGCCAGTATTCCACAGTGGGACGCTTGGTTAGTGGGGAAGGGTCTGGGTTATAGAATACTGAGAATGTGCCAAGTGCTGACTACTTAGCATAAATAAGGCAGTTTCTTTTAGATTTTAAAAAAGATTCTGTGAACAATAGTATTTGTGTGATGAAATATAGAGCAGAATTATACTAAAGAATGCATCCTCCTCCTGCCTCTTGCTCAGCTTACCTAGTTGGCAGAAGTTATCACTTAAAGTGTTTGGGCCATTGGCTGAAATTTGTTATGTAGAGATACTTGTTCAACTATGTTGTTGTAAGTAGATTTGACCTCTGGTCCCCTTTAATTCATTCATTTGGTAACTTCTTTTCAGATTAGGAGAAGAAAAGCCAATAGTGAAACTTTTTGTGTATTACATTTCCTTTTTTATTTTATTTTTACTTTTATTAATGGAAAATTTCAAACAAATACAAAAGGATAGTGTAATGAATGAATCCCTATCTATCAATTCATGGCCAAAATTTATTTAATCTATATACCCACCTACTTCTTCCCATCTTGTATTAATCTGAAGTAAATCCTAATGACATCATCTCATCAATAAATATTTTAGTAGATGTGTATAAATGATAGTAACTTGTAAAAATATTAGTATAACCAAGATAACATTACCATAGCTAATAAATAGTTAATTGTTCCTAGTAACCACAAATATTCAGTCATGCTCAAATTTCTCATGGTCTTTGTTTTTTCCTTACTTTGTTTATAAGGATTGGTTCCATTTTATTTATTTCTTTAATAAACTTCTTTCCGAAGTGGTGCTTTTAGTTTAAATATCTAGTTCAGATGCCCTCAGTGTGAACTGGCTTAGTTTTCTGGCTCTTTGAGGAAATCGTTGTGTGACCATGTGCAAATTACTTCACCTCTGAACCCCAGGTTCCTGATTTTTGAAATGATAGTGGTGAGCTAGCAGACCTGGAGAGTCATCTGGAGTTCTCAAATTCTGTAATGATGTAAACTACTAGCAAAAAAGAGAGGCTATGTTGGCTTTTTCCTTTTGAGAGACAGTAAGTGTTGTTATTAAGATGTTAGGGATACAGATTGCATGGGGAGAGTATGTCCAAGGAAAGCTGAGAATTAGCTGGAGCATTTGTGTTCAGAAACCTGACTATTGTGGTGCTTTCCTGGGTTGGGCCTTTCTTGGAAGCTTAAATCTAATTGTTCATCGTGAGAATTTTCCTGACACGGGGAGGTAGTTCAATCTGGAGGTGACCCTGGAAGTTAAAAATTGAAAACAGCTATCTTGTCTGGAATAGTGTGTTGACGAAATGTCATTTTTTTCACTTCAAATCCCAAGATCTTTGCTTCTATAAAATATGAGAGCAGCTTCTAGAAATTAAGAGTTATTGACCTAGATTTAATTTTTTTTTTTTTTTTTTTTTTTTTTAGAGACAGGAATCTCTCTGTGTTGCCCAGGCTGGTCTTGAACTCCTTGCCTCAAGAGATCCTCTGGCCTCGGCCTTCTGAAATGCTAGGTTTATAGGCATGAGCCAACAAAAAGATTTTTGGTTTGTTTTTTTAAAATGAGTAGAGAAACAACTTCTTTTTTCATTGGTGAGTAATATGTAAATGGTGACTTACAGAATCATATACTTTTGGAGCTGACAAGTAGCTAACAGACTGTCTGATTAAAATTTTAAATTTTATTGATGAAGAAATGAAGCTTGAGAAAGGCCGTTATCAAGACCACAGAGCTATTAACTAGTGAAGGCTGAGAAAATAGCCAGGTCTCTGCTTAAATTCAGCTGAAACAACATGGTATAAGAAAATAACTCAATATAACATTGTAATTGAACACTTTAAATGCTTTCCAGTCAGTGGTAACCTAAAATAGAGAAGGTAGAATCCAAAGGGCTTTCTTACACAAGTTTGTCAAAATTATGTAAGAAAATTTTAAAAAATTAAATTCATCAGTGAATTGAGATTTAGTAACACTGTTGAGTTTCTAGATTAACACTCCAATATTTATATGCTACAAAGCTATTAATTATGTATCCATTCTTAATTATTTATGTTAAAATGTATCTAAAGCATAAAGTTCCCTGTTTTAAGAATTCTGGTGATTTTTGCTGCTTGTTTGTGGACCAGAGTCCTGATGCTCAAGAACTTGACCCAATACTCAGCCAATTTTGCTAGGTACCATCTTTAACAGGATCCATCCTTCTTTTCTCAGTAGTATTTATTGTTCTGAATTACAGTGACCTTGAGTATACAAGGTTTCTGAAATACCGGGAAGTCGTAGGAAGGCATGCACCAGCAAAATCCATGTGACTTTTGTCTTATCAAGTGAAAACGAAGCATTTTCCTGATTGGCAGAAGAAAGGCCCCAACCCTGCTGTGAATAATAGTTTCTTGGCTTGAAATGTAGGCTTGAGAAATAGTCTTCTTTTAAAAACTCTCAGACAAAGAATATAATTCACACTCTTTGGAAAGGGCTCTTTCAATATTGCTGTTTCTTTACTTCTTTTTCTGTTTTGTGTGTTTTTTTTTAAGCCTCTTCCCGGAAGTTGCTCTTTCTTTATGAGCAGAATAAAGCTCCAGATTAGGAATTCTATTGTGGTTTTGTATGTTGGCTCCTCCCACAGTCCTTTGAGGAGACAGTTGATGGGAGCAGCGTGATCCGTGGCAGAGCTGGGCGTGAGCCGCGGGGGGCAAGGTCGGAAGTGACTGCGTCTCTTGGTTCACTGGCTGCATGGCCTGAGCCCCCTCCACAGCAGATGCGCAATTGACTTCTGAATATTCGGCCTTGCGTCTGCTGCTTTCTTCTCCACCTGAAGTTCTGGTTCTGAGGAGTTTGCTTTTCTCAATCTTCAATATCCTCTGGTCATACTAAAAAATTATTATAAGGCCAATGTATACTCATAGTAAAAACTTCCAACAGAACAAAAGGGTTATACAGTACTACAAAGACTATAGACTATTTGTTTTTCCTTGAATGGGAGTGTAGTATACGCATTTCTGTACTTTGCCTTTTTACGTAATGACACATCCTGGAGACCTTTTTGCATCTCTACAAACAGCTCAGCTAACTCATCCTTTTAAATGGCTGGGTGGTGTCCATCTTAGGGATGTTCCATTCTTTATTGATTTTCTCATCGATTTTCCTCTCTTTCTCAGGCAACATGCCTCAGGACAGGCGTTTGTTTAGTCCCTCTCACACTTCAGCTCCTGTTGCCTGGAGGGGGCTCAATTTTCCCACCCCCCAAAAACGAGCTGGTGAGAGCCGGGGAGCACAGTTCCCCATCACCATCTGCTCCTCCCTTCACCCTCGCGGCCTGTGAGGGGTGGGGTGCGTTTCTGTGCTTGCCAAGGGCAGGGCTGCATGGTGGCTCCGGGGGGCGGTGGAGCGTGGACCAGTGAGTGGGAGTCTGGTCCATCACTGGCCAAGCCTTAGATTGGACATAATGAAGCAGAAAATCAAGGTACTGTGCTGTCAGAATTTTCAAGGTCACTAATGCTGCTCACTCTTTTTAAGTCAAGTTAGCACAGGGGCCGATTCTGGCAGCTGTGCCTGTTTTCTCAGACAGGAGGGACGTCTGGGAGCTTGCAAAGCCCATCTCAGGAAGAGCCTGCAGACTCCCAGCGGAAATTGAAATGTCAGTTTTAGCCTGCCTTCAAGCAAGAGTGCTAAACTTCGGACAAGATAAGTAGTTTTCAAACTTCTTTTAGAAGAGGAAGCTGTATTTCAAATGAAATCACTTCCTATCTCCAGTACATAAAAGATGAAGGTGGAGCTGCAGGGTGTTGGTGGGGTTGGGGATTGGCTGGTCTCCCCCAACCATTTCAGTAGCTTGGCATCTTCCCACACAGACTGAAAAACAAGGAGTGCGGACCCTGCGGCCTGCTAATTTCTAGATTGTGCTTCTTTAAGCACCAAAGGAGGTAAGAAAAGCTTCATCTTTCTCTGCTGCCTTCCTTTTAATTAAAGGATTTGTTCTGTAAAATTTGGATTCAGTTGAAAGGCTGCCCCTAAGGACCGAAAGGCCACATGTGGCCTTAAGGCTGCAGGTTCCCACCCCTCAAACACCTTCCTTTTGTCCCCTTTGAAAGGGCCTGTTTTTACTTTGCTAAATCAAAGGGCAGTCTGTTGGTCCAAGATAGGATGTATTGCTGCAGTTAACTTTTAGCTACAAAAGGAAAAGTTAAAAGTATCCCAGAGTGGAGAAACTAGCTTGTAAGGGCAGCAGGTCTTTATATAAATTCCAAGGCCTGTGAGATTGATTGCTTTTAGTGTTTGCAAAGCCAAATGATTAACTAGAACCCTGAAACCGAGCACGTCTGAGAGATGATTTATGCTCTGAATGCAGAAAGGACGTTTGCATGTAACCATCAGATCTCTCACTGAGGTCTTTTAAACATTGTTTATCCGGGGGACGCCCACTGCTTAGAGCATTTTTCTTTCCTTTTGCATTTTATTGTCTGATGCCAGAGGCCAAGGCCAGCCTTGTGGCATTTATTGAGTTTGGCTGGCCAGGGCTTTGTAGGGGAGACATCAGGCTGTGGGGGAGAGGCCTGCCTCCCGTCCTCCACGGCGAACAGGGCTCGGGCGTTTTTCATCACTGTCAGTGAGGTCGTTGGCTTTACGATTAATCAGTTTTTCCAAGATAAGAAACACAATGCTCACAAACATTGAATCATACTATAATTACCTGGGATTTAAAAAACGAAATGTGTGCGGATCAAAACCAGAGCCAAGTTTCATGGAACCTTCTTTTTAACGCCTCTCTCACAGCTTCAAGTTGTATTCTGGGTGAAAAGCTCCCATTTCCCCACCTTGAAATGGGCACTTCATTCAAACGTGTTTATTGGGTACCTACCACCTGCCGCTCAGGGTTCCTGCTCCTTGAGATGCAGTGAACAGGACAGACAAAATTGCTACCCTCAGTGAGTGAACCCTCATTCTTGTTCTTGGTAGCTGGCTGTTAAAGAAATCTGGTGAAAAGCCGTCTGCTCCGCCCTTCATGAAGGGCGCTGTTTGAAGGCGACAGTGTGCTCCAGGGTAGTGAAACCGGCCATTTCCGCAGGGAATTTCATTTTCTGTGCGTTCGGGATAAGGCTGATGGAAGGTGAAGATCACGGCCTTGTCCCTAAGTACAAAGAGAAGTAACACGCAGGTTCTCAGAATGTGCTGTTACCTACCTGCACCTGGAAGAGTAAGACATTGCCTTAGAAGCACACGTTCCTCTGGGTGTAACGCAGATTTGAAAAAGCAAAGAGCGTTCAGTTGCGATTCTCTCGTAGCAGGGAGCACCCAGAGGTCAGAAAAGTAGCCGATGGGGAGATGCTTTCGTGGGCTCCCTAGAGCTGTGGGTTTCTAAAGCTTCATCTTTCTTGTCTTTCGGTTATAGCAGTGAGTGCTAAGGCCTAAACAGCTGACCAGAATCTGCAAGAATTCTTACTCTGTTGGGGAGATGTATTAATTTTTAAGGTGGTGAGTGCCTTTGCTTTTTTTTTTTTTTTCTTTTTTGCAATGATTGGCTTAGTCTATAGATGAAGGAATCACACCTGGTCAACTGCTGCTCTGGAAAGGACTGACTGTAGGTGACGGCTCAGATGCTAAATCAGTATTTGCCTCGTTCTGTCTATTCGGTGTCACATCACACAGCAATGTGTCACACTCTTATGGTGTATTTTAGAGAAATGGGTGTCAATGTTGCCATTAAGAAAGGTTGAAGTCTGTGTATAACTGTGAGCCGGAGTCTTTCCTTGCGGATTCCTGTGTTTGGAGCAACATCCCTGTGAGGCTTCTGCAAAGGCTGGTGCCTCTCGGGGCACTTTTCCTGCCGTGTTCACAGGAAGACTTGAGGTGCAGACGGGAGACCGGCTTAAGCGCAGAGCACACGGAGGTCAGTGTGCGTTTCTCACCACGTGCCTCTGCTTAGGTCTCTGGGGTGCTTATTCCAGGCTCTCGAGGAGGCTAATACTTGCCCATTTAAAATCGGGTGCAAGCTGTAATTCAGATCTAATTGTTCTTTCACCTTGTGTGCGTGTATTTTCTCCCCAAGTAGAGGCAAGCATTTTGAATTCAAGAAAAGACCCTTCTCTTATACTTTTTTTGTATGTCCCTCATGTCGTGTAGACTAGGTTTTTTGTATATTTTTGCATATTTTACCTTTTATAAATATTTGCTGATTGATTGAGAATGGCCCAGAGCCAATAACTTACGGATCATGACAGATTCAGGTTTGGAGAATTCACTGGCTCATTCCACAGACACTTGTGTCATTGTGTGCCGAAGAACCCGTGAGAATAAATAATTTCCTCCTTTGGTTGGATCTAAATCTGGCTTTCAGTGGTAGTGCATTGTATATGACATTACTATAAATTGATGGGCATTTCCCTGGGAAATTGGCCTCATTACCTGTAGTCGTGTTCCATCAGCCCTCCAGTCCTGCTCACTTTACTGCCTAAATATAGCACAAAGCTCTCCCTTCCTTTCTGTCCTCAATGACCTGGCATAACCTGGACTTTCAGCATTGCTTGCCTGGATGGCTGCTGTGGTTTAACAGCCCTCATTTCCTCTGTGTTCCTGCCTCGCCCACACCCCCTTCTAGGCTCTCCACACCGAGGGTGCAGTGGTCTTTCTAACCTGGAGACCGGTCATACCCCAGAGGGTTTTGTTCCTGGCAGACAAGACTTTCTGGTAGCCGTCCAGCCTCCCTTCTCCCTCCCCCACTCTGTCCCTGGAATGCCCAGGGTCAGCGTCTACTGGACTGCGAGCTCTGTGAGGACAGGCTCCACGTACGCATGCACCTCTTCCAATCTCTGGGATCCAGAATGGGGCCAGAATATAATGGGGTCCTGCAAGCTTTTGTGGAATTGAACTGAATTACATAGACCCTCTGAAGCCAGCGAGATTCCGGCTTGTTAGCAAACCCAATTACGTCACCTTCTGTCTAAGCTCTTAAATTCTTAAGAATTTGATGGATGCAGCATTGTTTGTCAAAGCACTTTATGAAATGGAAAATAGATGGCTATTTCCTCTCACTCAACAAACCTCCGGAAATATATTTAGAACGTTTAGCACTCAAAGAGTGTTAAAGACTGTCTGTGTGTTTCATTGGTTGTCCTCCTCCTCATCTGATATGAGTAGGTGGTATTAGTTTCTAAAATAATAGAAAAGGGAAGTAAAGCCATCCAAGAGACTATTCCACACTGTGTTCTTCAAAGTATCTTTTGCCTTTTGACAGAACATGAAATAGTTTAGCAGATTTTCCAATGTTTCTGGAATCTGCATTATGTTTTCATAATTCTTCCCTTTTCATATTCTGTGAATCTTTTCATATTCTTTGTAACCATGGTCCCCAACCGTTGGGCTGCAGCCTGGTACCAGTCTGTGGCCTGTTAGGAGCTGGGCCACACAGCAGGTGAGCGAGTGAGTGAAGCTTCACCTGTATTTACAGCCGCTGCCCATCACGCGCATCACTGCATAAGCTCCGCCTCCTGTCAGATCGGCGGCAGCATTAGATTCTCACAGGAGCGAGACCCCTGCTGTAAACTGCGCATGGAGGGATCTAGGTTGGGCTCCTTATGAGGATCTAATGCCTGAAGGTCTGGGGTGGAGCTGGGGCAGTGATGCTAGCGCTGGGGACGGCTGCAAATTATCGTCAGCAGAGAGCTTTGGCTGCACAATAAATGTAATGTGCTCGAGTCATCCTGAAACCATCCCCCGTGCCTCTGGTCTGTGGAAAAATCGTCTTCCATGAAACCAGTCCCCCCAAAAGGCTGGGGACTGTTGCTTTGTAACACTGACTTCAGCACTTGCCCAGTGATGTTCAACCAAAGTTTGTGGACCCACTGGCATGTCAATATATCTCTTGCCCAACTATATCAAATACTTTGCAAATTTTTCAAAGAGTCTTTTGTTCAGTAGAAATTTTTTATATCCTAACAAAATTTAGATTGCAGATTATTTGCTATGATTTGTTGTCTTTGTTGCCACTTGTAATTTATGGATTTTTGTTCTTTTTCCTATTTCATGAGGCCAAGACACTGTGTATGTGTGCCACGAATACACGGGATGTTCTTCAGATTCAGAAATGACCCCCCTCACCATCAGGGGCAGTATCTTGAGTTGTGTTTTGTGGAAACACACAGATAACATGTCACCCACAATTCCTGTTGATTTCCTCATTCCCTTGGAACTAATGGTGTACACTTTGGAGGTAATTGCACTATCTCTGTGTAAAGAAGAGGAAATTGAGGCTTAATGGGTTTAAGTAACTTGCTCAAGATAATCCTGGTCTATTGTCTAAACCCCATTTAAAACATTTTTTTTGTCATGAGATTTTATAGAAGCTCTTAAAAGGAAAAATAACATTTTAAGTAACTACGGTGTGTGTAGCCATCACTCGGCTTTTGAAGCCGTCAGGATTTGCCTGTCTTAAGGCCTCGTCGTTAGTGCTGCACTTGCTTTACGCCTAACAGGTTTTAAAGAAATTCAGTTTGACATTTGGAAGATCAGAAAGTCTTAAATTTCTTTTTAGGCTCATTTTAATTGCATTCATGTAACCATTTAAAATCATTCTTATTGTTACTATTTAAAAACAGACAAAACTAAGAAAATCCATTTTTAATCCCCAGAGGAAAAAAGTGCAAAAATAAGCAAACTGGAAGTCTTAGCAGATGGGTAATTAAAAGCAAACACAGCAGAATTACCTGAGAGTTAGTTCTACGTACTAAGAATGTGAATTTTATTTGGGAGATTAAATAGGCCGGGTCCTTGACTGTCTAGCAGCAGGTGACTGATGTCTCTGAGCCTTCCCCACTGTGGGGTGTGACGTGCTTTCCTCTGCCGTTGTCCCGGCCAGCAAGGAATGGAGGTGTTGGAGCAGCCGGAGTGACTTCCTGTCCAGAGTCCCTTTAAAGATCTGCATTATTTTTGGGTGAGGCGTTGGATTGTTTTTGGTACTCATACCACTTCTGTCACCCTCACACAGATGACACAGCATTGATTCAGGTGGCTGCTTTAAACTCTACAGTGTCTGAGGCCATGGCGTGGTCCCCTTTGTGTCCCTGGCACCTAGGACAGAGCCTGACTTCCGGCGGGTTCTCGGTGGATGTTCACTGGCTGGCGCAGAACCACCCCAACGTGGGATGTTGCCGGTCAGGAACCTACACGTGGACTGCTTGATTGCTAAACTGGATTAACATCATCCGAACAATCATTTTTTTGGCATGTGTTTCATGTAACAAACAGATTATTGTTATTTTGAAAACAAATTAAAAAAGGAGAAAATTAAACTGATCTAATTTTGCTCCAAGCACATTTACAAGAATAAAGTAAATAGCATAAATTATGCTGAAATGGGAAGGAAAGAAAACAGAATCTAAGGGAGGGAGAGATTTTAGCGAGAAAACAACGTTATTTTTCAGAGCTATTAGTTTAGTGATGATACATGCAGTCACTTGCTTTTCCTAATGCGGAAACACATGGCATCCCAGGAGTTTATTTGCAGCCACCCATGAAGAGCAAGCAGTAAAGAAGAAAGCTTAATTATGCCTTTTAAACCCTGTGCTTCGTGTGGTCAGGATGCAGGTTATTCAACTTGTACTACGGCACCTTTTACATCTGAGAAGAGACACCTGGCTTCCTTTGCCCAACCTTCCCCTCTCCTTTTTCTCTGTTCAGGAAATCGATTTGGTTGAGTTTCTGTGTGGGGTGAAACCCATTGCCTCGACAGAGCTGGTGAGTGGCCCTGAATGGGATGTCTGTTAGCTCATTTTTCATCAGGGAGATACATTTCTTCCCCAGAGCTGTAATCTAGGAGAGTTGCCAAGCAGCTAGAGTTTAAAAAAAATACACACAAAACAGCAAACAACGCAATTCTTTCATGTGGCAGTCTCTCCCTTTGTGCTCATTATGCTCGTCTCTGACTGACCGGTTCTAAAATAGAGTCCGCGGGTTCCTTTGCCTGTGGCTGTCTCGGAATCTTAGTCACAGCTTGATTCCAAATTATTGTCCACTGACAGCATCCAAAGGGTGGAAGTGCAGACTTTCTTTTTGTACATTGGGACTAAATTGGAAAACTATTGAAGTTCCTAAAAGATTTCTCATGTCCACTGTTATGAGCTTAGCACATGTAAAACATTTACAAAGCTTTTATGTCCGTGTCTGAACTTGTGTGTTCTTTGAACCCAAAGTCCTAATCTTTTTTGGTATCACTGTCTGTCTCTTTGGCGGGATCTATGGTGGTGGCATAAAACTCAAACATAGTAATTTTTCGCTCTCCAGACCTTCGGCAGGGCTAGCGTGGAACACGCTGATTATCACAGTTTGGTTCCATCTGCTTGGTTTTATGAATTTGTGGCCAGAGCCGGCCCTCCTGCCCAGAGGACATGATGATGCCCAGCCAGTCGATGGGTGTTATTTTGTTCTTGAATTTGGCTTCTGTGTAAGATTCCCTAAAGCAGCAGTTGTTTTTCCGTGACTTAAATAAGACACTGTCGCCAGGTAACTTTGCCAGCCTAGAAAATGACCTCTGCTTCATGGAGGGCTTCCAGATGGTTGGATTGAATCGACTGGTTCTAAATGTTAGTGAAAAGTGTGTGACAATCCCCTCTGGGACCTGGACAAGTGTGGCTTCCTCTCAACTGCTTTCCCATCAGAGTGGCGACTCTTCGCCTGTGTCAGTTCCAGAAGGACGGCGTGGAAGACCGGCTGCCGGGGTCGGCAGTGCTGTGCCCGTGTCCTCCCCAGTGCACTGTCCCTCGGCTGCTGTTGAAGGTCGGGGTGCCCACACTCTTCCTCACTTGACCTCTGAGTCCTGCAGCCTCTGCAGCTGCTCTCTGCTCTCCTTGCTCTGCGGAAGTTTCTCCTTTAAGCTCTTCTGAGTGATCACCAGCTATAGTGCCCAAGAAACACGCGATGAATTAAATTCCCATGACTATGTTGTAATCCACAAGCAAAATATTTCTCTCTCACCTTGGAGTTCTGTCGTGTGCTATGTTTTTAGGCTTCCTGCGATAAACATGCTCAAAGACAAATGGCACTTGGGTTCTTTAGCTTTCAGTTCTTTGCAGCAAAACTAAGTTTCCATTTGCTTTATTATACCTCATCTGACCTCTTTTCCCAAAGTAGGCTGGTCTTGGACTCTCTTGTCCATTTAACTGTGCCTCTGCCGTTTCCACCTTCAGACCTGTCACTGGAGAGTGGCCGTCATTGGTGTGGTGTTAAAGTTGTGATCCTTGTGTTTGGCCTCGGGCCACAAATGGCCCCACACCATGCTGGAGTCCACAGCCGTCGTCTGGGGTAGTTGCTCTGCCTCAGCTGAGGCGCGGCTACTGTCGGGGAGAAAGCAGGAACTCTGACCTAAGGGCAGCCCTTGGCAATCGCGTACCCGGCATTCAGGCAGCGATGCTGTGTGTCACACACGTTCGATGCCTGTGCGGTGGGCAGAACTGACCAGGGTGTGCGTGTCACACACTCTCTGGGCGCCCCACTCTGCAGAAAGGAGTGCAGAGCTCGGTGGATGATTCTGGAGAGAAAAGCTCTCAGATTGCAAGATGAGCAAACCGACTCCTCTGCAGCTCCGTGGGAGGGAACTGGGTGTTTCGGGAGTAAGACAGGCGGGCGTGGAATGCATGGAGGGAGTGGCCGGGGGAGCAGGTGGACGGACGGGGAGGGTCTCCCTCGAGCAGGAAGTGAGGCTTCTGTGGGAACAACGTGAGACGGGCTCTCGGGCTGCCGTGGGCTCCATTTGGGAGCCCCTTGACCTGACGCGGGTGATGCTGGAGAAAATGGAGATTCTCGTTTGGGCCACAAGGTTTCCTTGTGACGTGGTTCTGGACAACGTGGCCATGGCTTTATAAGTTCGTCTGATGGTTCCAAAAGCCTGGTATGATTACCTTTACAAATACGATTTTTCCTATGTGCTATGACTTGCATTCGTGATCATTTAGAGTGTTTCCCCTCTGGGAGAGAAAGGGTGTTCTAGCGGTATAGAGATCTCCAACCTATCTGGTCTGTGCTGCAACTCAGGGTAGATATCTATTGCTATTGATCAGTGTGGCAGTTATCACTTACAGTCCTTGTGATTTGTGATTTTATAGTTTTCAGTTTACTCGTGAATAAATTTTTAATAAGGAAGAAAGCGAGGATAGATGAAAAAAGCCTAAGTCATGTGTCTGTATCTCCACTGAACGTGAAAAAGAAGTTTGTTTTAAATGTTTCTCTCAGTAAGAATACAGCAGTCCCCTGGGGCACAAACTGGAGGATGACAGGTCAGATATGTCAAATGCAGCCTGCAGACGAGTTTTATTGGGCCCTTACGGTGTTTAAGAATATTTGAGTCTATTGCCAACATATCAGTTAGAGGGATTTCACAGCAAAATCTGACTTTCTGACTTCTCTTGAATATTTGCAATGTTTAGGATCCTCGGGCCCGTGTTCCCATGGCAATAATCATCTGGATGTGTTTACTAATTTTGCTCTTTGGATGGGGCATTTGCACTTCAGGTTGCTGTTGACCCTACAATGCTATTTTCCTGGGCACTGGCTGCTTTGTTTATGTTGGCATTGGAATTTACTATTCCTATCTGAATAAATCACACAACCAAAGGTAGACAAAGTGATAAAATTTAAAAAGTTTATATAATAATAATCCTGGCAATATTAGTAATGTTAAACACCTGTACCTTCTGTGTATTGTAATGTAAAAACAATAAAATAGAATATATTTTCTTTAATTGGAACCTTTTATTTTCTTATTAAGCCTCATTTTTGAAATCTTCCAATGGCTTATTCTGTGACACAGATGCAAGCATAAGCCAATTAAAGATCTAAAACAATATGCTTTATAAGAAAAGGAAAGAAATACGATCATTTTAATTAAAAGAAATAATCATATTATTTTCTTTCTGATGAGAATTTATCTTTTCCAGATCTCTCATCTATAGGTTATATTCCTAGGATGAGCTGGTTTACATATATAAACTCTACTGCATTGTTGTACATGGTAGTACCTGGAGTGTAGGCTCGTGGTGAAGACAGTCGGGTTTGGAGGCTGCTCTGTGACACACAAGCCGTTTGACCTGGGCAGTGGGAGCTGCTCTGTGCCTTGATTTTCTCACCTGTGAAATGGGAATCATCATAGCACCTACACTGGAGGATTGTTTTGATGATAAGTGAATAATTTAGACAGGGATGTTGATGCAGAATAAGAATTCAATAAATATAGGCTATTATTATTTATAGATAAAGTTTCCAGTGTTACCTCATTTACTTTATTATGGCTTTTTTTTTTCCGGTTAGAACCTTGGTGCACTATTGGGAGCATGTGGCACACGTCAGTCATCCGCCAGCAGCACGGCTGCAAAGCTCTGCCCTAGAAAGTGTCTTCTACTAAATCCTAGCTTCTAAAATTCTGGCTAGTGCCTAGGCCTTCATCCGCAAGATGAGGAGACCTCCCTTTGCCATTCACCTTGTAGCATGAAGCAAGGTAGAAACTTTGTGGTGATGATGGAGGCTGTTGGCGGAAAGCTCCTACAAAGACGTAGACTTTCATAAATAAGTTGGATGAAGACGAATTGAGTCATTCATTTTCCAATTCCCAACTTCGTGCATTTATCAAGACTTGGTAATTGGGTATAGAGAAGCATAGGTATAAAGTTGTGGCCAAAAGTTATACAAACTACTAATTTATTGATACAGAAATATAGTTTGTCCTTGATGTGTGTCTTGTCTTGTAATTTTATCATTATTTTTCTTGATGTTGACTTTGACTTCCTGCTGGAAGGAGAAAAAACAGATTTTACTCCTATGCCTGAAAGGAATCCACAAGAAAAATGTCTTTTAATCAGCATACATGGGATAGAGCACTAACTTGGGGAAGATGCTCTTCATCAACAGAAATTTATTATTATGTCCTTCTACCTTGTTCATTCTCCCAGAAAAATTTGGTTTTAAGTGCAAAGAGATAGAAATGGTACCACAAGAAGTGTTTCCTGGATTTGAAATTGCTGTTTTCTTATGCGGCAGAAATCCCACGTTGCTGAGTAACTGCAGTCCTTTCTGGGGAAACAGAAAGCAGTATTTCTTCACTGTTGGAGATGAGGATTGAGTGTGATGGGTTACATTTGAGGAAAATGTCCTTTTAAATGATTGCAAAAACACAAATCTATTTCGGCTGTAGGGTTTTTAGTGTAGGGGATCCTGTAAATTCCGTCTGGCTGCAGTTGTCATTGTTGTTGCACTTATTCCGTTTCTGTCACTGCCTGTTAGGTGAATGTTTTGCTTTTATCTGATAACTTCGGAAACCCAAGTTATTTCTCCTGAGGCTGTAAGGCAGAAGTCTCTCTGAGGGACTGGTTCATTCTCAAGTATGAAGCTGCTTTTCCTGGAGAGGAGGCATGTTGTTAGACACGGTTTAGTTCCCTGCTGTGGCAGTATAGACAATCCTGTGTCAGGGAAGACAATGAAATGGAATTATCTAAGAAAGGAAAGTTTTCAGAGAAGGATTCCAATTGTTTTTATTGCGAACTGCTAAAAACCCATTTGTGGGCTGAGCTCTTTTATTCCTGTCTAGGGCTACACATGCCGGGCTAAGAGGCTCCAGTGCTTGGAGTTGTATTAACTAAGAAGCAACAGGCAGGTGACACGTAGTTGTCAACATTTCATCTACTGCTGGTCTCTAGGAAAACACCAGACCGCAGGTGACAAAAATGATAGTAAAGACATTGCCCTTTTAGTAGAAGCTGTTGGAACATTGTCAAACTCTTATAAAAAGTATTTTATTCCACATTTTCCCCATTCCATTTTTATTCACCTTTTTATTGGTAACTTTATGTGCATAGATCATAAATATATTCTTCCACTTAATTTATTTCTCATTCTTTGAAAATTTTGTCTTTTTCTTTCTATTGTTAGAAAAGTCCATATAGTATTCCTTACTATTAAAATAAAAAAACCCTATTTTAATTAAATTTCAAGGTCAAAGATTTTACATTTTCCTGGGACCAGTTAATTGAATTACCTAATTATTCCAAGAGTGGGTAATATTTATAATGGTTTTATTAGCAGAGATCATAACGTAGGGACTTGTTTCTTTCTAAGTTATGGGCACTTTTAAAAAGTTGCTTGGTTCTCAGAATGCAACCCCTGCCTTGCCCAGCAAAGGGAACAGTATTTTAAATTATGGTAAATGAAGGTTAGTTTTCCTTCCTAACCCACAAATCTTTGAAACCCGCACTGGGGCTGATCTATAGTGCCGTGGTTTCTTGCTGCTGCTTTGGAAAAATTAGTCCCAAGTCACAAAGTGACACATAACTTCCCCCATAGCTCCAATATTGACAAAAATAATATTTTGTTTTCCCTTTGCACTTGGACTTTCAGAAGAGGTTTTTCTCTCCTCCTCCTGCAATTTAAGCAGTGCAAGGAGTTCTCGTTCATTTTCCTCTGTCCAGTTCAGGATTGTGAAAGGAGTTGTGCACGGCCACACCTGACACAGACGGCGGCAGAAAGAGGTTTCTGCTCTGCCTGTCACACCTGCCAGGTCCCCGGCGCGGATGGCAGGGATCATGTTGGCCCCCTGGCTGGAATCGGAGTTGGGCTCCAGGAGGCGGGAGCGAGATCTGGGTTCCTGCAGTGAGTACAGAAAGCTACAGGGGCAAGTCAAATCAGAGTCCCCGTGGACAAACTTTAAGTCACATGGTCTGTGATAGGGTGTTGCAGACAGAGCAAGCAGCTTGGTACCAGGCAGAAATGGGGTCCGGGTGGTCAGGGAGGAATAGCCTTGTAAGGGACACTCAGCATTTTGCACTGGAGAAGGTGGGTTGGTGTGTGAGACTCTTGAACCACTGTGAAGGGGTATTGTGTTCGTCATGCTTTGGAGTAATAAAAAATTCGAGTCAGTACAGGTTAAGGAATATAACATAAGGAATGGAAACCACATTTATGACCAATTAATAAAATTATTCCTTTTAAAATTTCATGAAATGTTAAGAAAAATGTAAAAAAGATAGAGAAAGGTTATGAGTTTTATACATTGCTGGTGTAAATTTAGTACTTATGTAAAACACTAAAATTGTTCTAAAGGGAAAAAAATCTTATCTGAGATAATGTCTTATATAAATGTAAGTCATTACTATATAACAGCTTTCCTACAGAAGGAATCTAAAGGCTAAAGGCAATTTAGAAAAACTCAGTTTTTGATATGAGTAAGTTGAGTGCTTTAATGGAGTTGTATTTAGATATGGGTACAACATAGTTAATACCTTTCTCCTTTTTACAAAGCTTTGCAATTTTTTCCTCATTCCTTTCATTCTCTTTTTTATGTAGGTCTTTTAAAAAGTGACATCTTATTTTCTGGCTTCATCAACCTAAAATCAGTCTAAAGTCCTTTCTGAAAACTCCCATCTTCTTGAATCTATTCCTACCGTTTTTCTGAAGATCAGACTGTGCTTAGCATTCGTTCTGTCCTTCATTCATTCATTCATTCATTCCTGCAGGATCAGTGCTAGGCTGTGGGAATATAGCGATTAAAAAAAGTCATGGTTTCTGCCCTTTTAGCATCAGCCAGATTACAAATTAAAAAGACTAATTGTAGAGTAATTCTCTTGATGCCTTAAAAATCTATGAGCATTAATTGTAATATGTTGGAATCTACTTCCCCCACTCTCTGTTTTGAAGACTAGTTAATGGCCAGGTGAAAATCAGAGCTTTCTGAGCTAAAGATAGGATAAATCTGACCAAGTGACCTTTCTTTGACAATGTAAAAGTTTATAAAATACGTCCATTATAGTCTCTGGCATGTAGGAGAACATCTTTTCTTTTTATAGCACTTAACAATTTATAGTGTGTTCCAAACAATCTCATCCAGCGGGAAAGGTCTAATGATATCACACATGGCATTCTGCAGTGTCCGGCTCTTGTCGGATCCTTGTGTGTACGTTGACTTGAGAACCTCCAAGCATCTTGCAAGTGAAACAATGTGATTTCATGGATAGCACATCAAACTGCTAAGTTAGAAGACGTGAGTTCTAATCCTAGCTCTACTGGTACCCGGTTTTATCACTTTACTGCTCCAGCCTTCTGTACACTCATCTGTAAGATGCAGGGCTGCGACAGGTAACATCTAAGGCTCTCTGTTAGGTATTCTTGCTGTGGAACAGACCAGCCCGGAGCATCAGTATCTAAAATCTCAGGAGGCATCTGTGGGTCATCTGGGCAGCCCTGCGATGCAGCCCAGGCTTGTCTGGTCTCGGCCGGGCTTGGTCATTCCTCTGTGGCCGGCCAGCCGCTTGGCTGGGGGCTGGCTCTTCTGGAATGAACGGCCTGACTGCAGGTCTCCCTCGTGAGAGCAACAAGGTGAGAGCGTGTGTATTTCTCATCCAGCAGGGCAGTCTGGGCGAATTCGTACCAACAAAGCCTGTGTCCCAGAAGAGTGAGTGGACGCCTATGGGACCTCGAGAAGCCTGTCAGTTCTGACACATTCTGTTGGTGGAAGCACATCTCAAGGCCAGGTTCAAAAGACGGAGAAAGAGACTCCAGAGTGTCACTGAAACAACGTGAAAGCAGGGAAGGGTGGAAAATTACAGCCCGTGTGACAATTAATTTGCCCCTTTAAGCACTAACTTTTTCTTATACCTGCGAGTGTGATCTCATTGGTTATTTGAATACCAACACTCTCCTTCGACACTGAAAGAAATGCAAAAGAGAAAAATAACCCTTGACTGTATCTGAGGCACTTTGTATTTTATAAAGCCATTTTCACTTTCCAGAGAAACATAAAATAAAAGACACCCTTGAGGAGCTGGCAGTGTGGTTAAGGCGAATAAGGCTCATATATTAAAAAAGAGAAAACGTTACAAGACCATCTTTTTTAGAGACTTGTAGGAGCTACAGGATACAGAAAAGTAAGAGGCAAATGTGGGCTGGAATTATCTCCTAAGCTTCGAAGGATGAGGTGTCCAGCAGTTAGATACAGACTAATCAGATTCTTCCTTTTGGTCACCCTTACACTTATACGCACAAAGAAAGCAAAAGTTATTTTAATTAATGAACATTTAATTTAAATAAATAGTTTGCTGGTGAATAATCTCAAAACTTATTTTTTGCTTGTGTAAAGGAGAAGTTATATTCTGAATATGGACTTTTAGTAAATAAAAACTATTCTCCCAAGAATGTTTAATTTTCTCAAGAGTCACCAAATATTTTTAGGTAGTGGGTCCTTTGACCAAAGCAAATGGGATTAATTTCAACCACTAGCAAAGACTGCTAGCTGTTTACCCAAATCCATTTTCCCCAGCTGCATCTTGCGGTTAGGTGTAGTATTTGTCCAGGTTCCATCTAACGACCAACCCAGTCAGCCAGAAAAGGGAACCAGCAGGGAGGAGGATGTATTGATGGTTTGCTGGAACAAGCTGGAAAGTGGCACTCTTTCAAATAAGAACATTTTCCCTGGATTATTAACTGAGCAGGACACGTATGTGTTCTATTGTGTTTAACCTGTTACATAGTGGAGCTATTTGTTTCATCAGTATAGTCTGCCCTAACTAATACAACCAATAATACCTTTGCTTGAGAAACTAAGGTAGGAAAGCATAATTAAGGAATTTTCTAGGTTATCTTCTCTGTCCACAGCCATTACTCTGGATACAGAGTAAGTACAGTACTGTACTTGCTGACCTTCTTCCATGTACCAGAGGCTGAGCTCATTGCTGAAGCCAGAGTTGAATAAGACTACTCCTGCTTCAGGGAGCTCAGTCTGTTAACAGATAGACAAAAATGTAAACAGGTGATTGTTACACAGTGCAGTGAACCTGTTTTGGAGTACGGGCTAAATTAATGTCCCATAGAGACCCCAATATTCAGTGGCTCAAATAAGATAGAAAATTCTTTTTCTGTGACAGTTCAGAGTTAAGTAGACAATCCAGGGTGGGTAGACAGCTCTGCTCTAGAGAGTTATAATAATAATACTCATAAGCATGATTATCATTGGTAATAACAATTATTATAGGTAGCAGTAACTGGCACTTACTATGTGTTAAGCTTGGTTTCAAGTCCTTAGGCGTGATAACCCCTTTAATTGTTACAGAAAGCACATGTGTTCGATACTGTTCTCCCATTTGGCAGATAAGAAAACTGCGGCACAGACTGCTTAAGTAATTTACCCAATTTCACACACTAGGAAGTGACACACCTGGGCTTCGAACCCGGGCAATCTGAGCGCATGCTGTACTTAGGTAAAACAAGTTAATGGACCAGGTAGTCTTTGCTGCTATGGGAACATCCTCCGATTTGCAGATCTTGGTGGACATCTGATAGCTTTAAACTCTGTTCTTGGAGCTTATAAATAAGGTTGTAATGGTGTACTTGGTGCTTATGATGATGCTACAGTGCATTTTGCTTATGTTGCTTTATGTTCTAGGTTTGTCAAGATTCCTTGAAGCAATTCTTTTAATTTTGGGGGTTCTCCATTTTCTTATGTAGTCAATAAAGGGAATACCAGTTCAAAAAAGTCAGTGGTAACTGTTGACCTGTGTTATCTTCCCACGCTGACTTTTCATGGGTCTTCAACTTATTAGAATGTGTAGTGTTGACACTTGCCCACACCGAGTGCTTGATAAGTGGCTTCTGCTGAGCAAACATGGAATGACACCCTGTGTGGAGTCATCTCCCCTGAACTCCCGTGAGAAGCATCCCACACTCATCTTCTCCTCCACTTGTGCCCTGCGGCTCTTACTCAGACAGAGACGGTGTCTGAAGGTGTTTTCCCGCAGCCACTCCTTAAGGAACCCTGGATTTGCCAGAGAAGACAAAAAATGATTTTTTTTGAATTTCAGAATATTACGGGGGTATAAACGATTTGGTTACATAAATTGCCTTTGTACCATTTGAGTCGCAGTGTGCCCATCCCCCAGAGAGTGTGCGTGGTACCCAGTCGGTGTGAATTTACCCATCCCTCCTCCCCACAACCTGCTTGATTTCCAATGGATGTTATTTCTGTATGTGCACGTAGGTGTTGATTGATTATTTCCAATTTAATGGTGAATACATGTGTGTTTGTTTTTCTATTCTTGTGATACTTAGAAGATTGGTTTCCAGTTCCCTCTAGGTTAACGTAAGAGGTATTAAGGAAATGGTTTTTACACAGTGTTTTTGCGTTTTCCCCCTGTAATATTTACACGGAATGTCTTGGCGAATATAAACCTAGCCTAAAACTTCAAATTCCCTTTTCCGTGCTTAGGCCCAGTCAGCCTGTGGGAAATGCCATTTTCATTGCTGTCCACCACATTGTTTCATTTTACCAGAGCATTGGATCCTTCGTCTGAGGCTACGGAGTATCGGCTTTCTAGTGGGGATAATTTTAGTTTTCCTTAAAACATTGTGTCTGTCGTCCTGCTTTTCCTCTTCAGCCGTGACACTTTTCCTCTGGAGGGATGGTGGCAGGAGCAGATTCTGAACGTGCCATCGGTGGCATGCCGAGTGCCTCTGGCCTGGAGCCAGCGCTTGATGGAGAGGCCAGGCAGGTGCTCGGAGACTCTGGGAGACGCTTTCTCCGTGCTGGACTGTGTGAGGGGCTCTGTGTGCAGGATGTCTGACAAGACGGGCAAAAGAAGGAAGCGGCAGTGTCGGTTTACTGAAGCTGGCGGCTCCTTGCTGGGAAATTGAGGTGTAAATTATGATCCAGGCTGGGACTGCCGCTAGTACTACAAGCCAGCTGACAAGGGGGGTTTGTAAATTGAGGCCGCCCTTTTGTTCCTGGAGTACAGTGGGCTTGAGCCATTCAGAAGTGAAAGTCCGGTAGTGAATTGGGAGCCTGGAGTTTGAGTTTCCCTGACTGTGTCTACTTTTCACTAACCACGTTCCCTTTGGCAGATTGTTTAACTCTGTTCGCTCTCCACAACAAAGCTAACCACGGCTTTTGGAATTTCTCGACAGGTGCAGGGGTGGCATTGTTAGTGTGCTGCGGTGGAGTTTGCATCTCCGCTCTGCCACTTCCTAGTGTCACCCTTGTCAAGTTCTTAACCTCTCAGCCTTAAATGCCATTTCTCAAACGGGGAGAGCAACGTGCACCTCACAGGGTTGTGGCAGGGATTAAATAAGGTCATGCATGGATGTCACCAAGCACAGTGTCTAGCACATACTTGGTGCCCATTAAATTCTGATTATTACTGTGTTTAATTCTTATTAGCTATTATTGGCTATTTTTGTTATTAGCTGTTAGCAAAAAATGCGATGCTGGCAAAATATTAGAAGTGCAAGAAATTTTTTTAATGGAAAGATCATGCCCTTCACAGCACTATTTTTCAATGCAATAGTAATTACTATATTAGCATTCAAATGTTTTCTTCAGACGATTATTTTCACAAAAAGAAAGAATCGTGGATACCATCTGAGTGGTCACAGTGGCGTAGTGGAAAGATCATGAGGTTCAGGAGCTGCACAGATGCAGATGACAGATCTTTGACTTCTGGGGCTGACATGTACTAGCTGTGACCTTGAAAAAGTTAATGTCTCCAAGCCTCAGTTTACTTGTTTTAAATGGAGATGAGATGATGCTATTGATTTAAGCAAGACGCTTTGAGGATTAGAGCTAATATATAGAATTAGTAAAGTCTTGCACATAATATGAGATTAATTAATAGACCATGACAAAATGTTGCCAAGTGCTTTCTTAAGGTGTTTTTAAATGTCATCCAGAGCTTCCGGAATTTCCCAATTGGGTCCTCTGTTATTCTGCTTTTAAAGCAGCCCATTCTTTTCCTTCTAAGCACTTAGTCACAGTTCCCATTCATATGCTTATTTGTATGATTGTTTACTCTCTCTCTGCCCTCGAGGCTGCGGGCTGGGCTCAGTTCTGTTTTGTTCACCATGGTGTAGATAACTAACAAAGCACCTGGCATATAGTTGGTGCTCAGCAAATCTTTGCTCAGTGACTGGGTGAAAGGATTGTCAACAGCCAGCAGTGATATTTGTCCTCTGTACGCACAGACCATTTATTTGTCACTTCGTTTCATATTGTCTTTTAACATCCCCTGTTGTGTTGTTAATTAGCGCTTGTAAAATGGCTGATTATTGTCATACACCCTCTCTTAGTAGTCAGACCCTCAAGTGCCGGAGCCTTGGATGAGACCCGCACCCCTCACAGATTGTACAGTGCTCTGCATGGTAATTATTTGTTGAATAAATGAACCAGAGAAAGAAAGGAAAAAAAAAACTTGCCCTGGGGATTTCACCAAAAATTTATACTTTGGGGAAATGTCTGAATGGATTCAGAACTCTCTCACGGTTGTTTCCATCCATTGTATTTTGACAGCGATCGTGGATGATCAGAGAGATCAGGTGACAGGTTGTAATGATCAACTTTGATACTGTCCTCATTCTTCATTTGCCCATCTCGATGGCCCTAGCGTCACGCCACGGTTGCCACGGTGGCCCCTCTCCGTGGTCGCACTGCGTCCTGGGGTGAAGCTGCTCTGGGCTGGATTCCTGTCTCAGGCCACCCCTCCTCGCTCACGGGGAGCTGCTCTTTGGCTTCCTTTTGGCTCCCAGCAGCCCATTCCACTCTCTCTTTCCGTTCTCTTCATTTTTGACCTCTATTTCTATTTCCTGCCTCCCGGCCTTAGCCGTGTTCAAGTTCGCAGTGAACCAGCTACTTTAGGGACTCGGAATCTCCCTGTGGGCCTTTGCGTACCTCCCCGGGAGCTTGAATCTGCCTGGTCCTGTTTCTGCTCAGAAATGATGCCTTGAAAACTATCAACTGTAACTCAGCTGGACCCTCAGTGCCGGTAAACAATCCTTTATTAATTTTTAAAAGCCCCTACATCACTGCAATTCCACATCATCTCTGCTTTCCCCAGGTTCTCCTGCCTGCCTCCTCCAGAGAGGTTAAGGAATTGCCCAAGGCCACAGAGCTGGTGACTGCCAGGATGAGGATTCGAACCCAGGCACTCTGGCTCCAGCATCACTTAATCACTATTCCCTGCTGTCTCTTTATGGGTCTACATGTGCCCACACAACCCACGTAAAATATACCGTGTGATGTTAACGGTTTTCTTTTACATAAACATGCTGTGCTATTGAGAGTTGAAGTTATTCTGAGTTGCCACCCTCCTCTTGTCACTTTCCATGCCCTGTCAGATTCCCTGGGGACTCCCTTTCTAGGTTCCTTTTACCCCTGTTGCTGGCCACCACCATGCTCAGGCCATTTTGTCCAGCACATTGATGTCACCTCCTGGCTGGAAGGAAAAATAAGGACACAGCTGTGAATCCACCACCTCCTGGGCTCTCCGGCACGTCCCCACAGCCTTTCCCAAGATCTGACTTTCATGTTCCTTCCCTCCTTACAGCTACTTGGCTCCCTGTTTTCTACCCAAGGACATACAGCCTCATGGAGCCTGTCCTTAGCTGGGTTTACGCTTGCCCTGCAGAATTCCCTGTGCCTTTTCTCGTGCCACCTCCCAAGTCAACAATAGCCTCCTTCCATCTGTACTTACCTTTCAGCCCATCTTCAATGCTGGCTGCCTTCTGCAGCACCTGAGATGGGCCTAGACTTACTGACTTCTCGTTCAGGTGCTGTCCGGCTCCTCCGTCCTTCCCGCTCCCCTTCTCCTTGTCCCCCTGCATTTCCGGCCTGGCCGTGCTCCCTGCAGTGTCTCCTCCGCCTGCTCCCCTGAGGCCCCCAGATGCACGTCCTGCCCTTCTGAGTGCAGCTTCCACCTCCCAGCTTAGTGCACCGGCAACAGCGCAGGCCCTGCGTGCGGTCACTGGTTTTAATTAAATAGAAGAATCATCCAAGAAAAGTTATTCTATTTAACACACACTGTTTACCAAGGTAGGAAAAAATATACAAATACATTTGCAGTAAGATCTGACATGAACGGTGTTTGTGTTCAACCAAACACGAACTAATTGGTTCATTGGTTAATTGACTAATAAACACATTTTTTTTGAACCTAGCTATAACTGTTAATAGGAAAAAAATGTAAAACACCTTGGAAATTTATTTTTAGTTAGTTTCTAATCTTGACAGATACGCTGAGTTTTGAGAACAAAAAATTAAAATATAACAGTGTCACAAAGCAAAGAAGATGGATTGTTTTATTGTACTCCCACACTGAGGAACCAATTTTTAAAAAATGTTGTTGTTGGTAAAGGGATAAATTTAGTTTTCTTTCGGTCAGCTTTATTTTTTAACATTACTGTTAAGATAATACTAACCTTATTTAAATTTTAAAAGTCATCATATTTTAAATCTCCTCTTTCCATTAATTTTATTAGCCTGAAGAACATTAGTCTATTGAGATTCTTTTGTGAAGTTCTTGACTGAAGAGCTCTTTGGAGCCCCTTTCTATTTTAAAACTGTACTTTTTCTCAAAGTGTCATTATTTTGGATTGAATTTAGAGGTGACCATATGATAAAAATAATGCCCTTGTTCTCTGTGTTGGCGGCTATATTTTATCCATGACACCCAAGGATCCATTGTGAGATCTTAATTTGGAAGAGGGGTGCAGATCTTGGCCCAAAGCTCGGGTGTGCCAGAAACACTGACCAGTGCTCCGTCCACTTAGGTCACATAAATTACCTTGTTGTTAATCTAGGGCCTGGCAAACACACCTGTGTCCGTGCTCCTGCTCCACCTGTGCTGCGATTATGGAACCTGCCCGATGAAGACGTGAATATCATGAATATCATTCGAGCGGACACGAGGTTGTGTGTCTGAGCAGGGGTTAACGGGGACACAGCTTGGTGGAGGGTGACGCTTCCCACCAAGGTGGCAGCACGAGACAAGCCCGTGCCCACCTCACTCCGCAAGATCCTTTGCTTGCCTGTGGCCAAGAGTGGGTGTCTAATTTGGATAGGACCAGTACAGAAGGGAGGGAAGAGACAGAGGGTGTGTTCACTCAGCTGTCTCAGAAATGCTGAGCACACCGTTGTCTAGCAATTAAGATAAGCCACGTATTTGGCTGACTAGCACTGGTCGTCTTTGTGCATTAAAGTAGCCTGGAATATAATTTGTCTTGGGGATAAAATGACAGGATTATAAATCTTTAACCAGGCTCTTTTCAATCTGGTAAAATGGAAAGCTGAATTAGGTCAGCAGTCTCGAGCAAGAAAACACAGTCTAAATCTTGAGCCATTGGCTTGAAATGGGAATACCTGTGTAGGAATTGTCGTTGGGATGCATGTTTTCATTTGGAGACAAAACATAAACCCTAAATGTAAATCACTGAGTTTTCTCCCAGCAGCATCAGAGTAATGCGTTACATTCATGCACAAGCTGCGGTACTATTGAGGCAGAAAGGCACTGCTATACTCAGCAATGTGCTGGGAAGGTTTTCATTACTGCATCTCAGCAGGCTTGGTTCTAGGCAGGAAGTGCAGTAGGTGAAATCTGCCTTTGCTACTCCCTGCGCATGCAGGCGTCTCTCCCTGGTGGCCCTGTCTCCACACTGCCCAGCAGTCTCTCCCTGGTGGCCCTGTCTCCACACTGCCCAGCAGGCTCCCGGCACCTTATCCCACTGCCTTGGGGCTGGTTATTTGGGGGGAGCGAATCTCCCTTTGTGCTCTTTTAGGACCGGTACTCCTGGCTCCCATTAATTAATGCATTTTCTAACGAATCGACTGTGATCTCCTGCTCTTGTCTGATTGCCTCTGTTGTTCCTTTCCTGGTTAGACCAGCACTGTGGAGAGACTCCTGGGGGTCTCCCGGGTGGCGGCATCTCCCACCTGTGCCCTGGTGCGGAGGGACCACCCACTCTGCTGCTGAACGCATCCTTCAGGGTGATGGTCCTGACCTGTGTTTGTCTGTCGGTTCAGGCCCCAGCAGGAAGCAGACTGCACACCCAGGTTGGGTAATTGGAGGACAGTTTCACAAAGGGACTCTTTCCAGAGGTGAGGACAGGGCATCATGCAGGGAAACCACAGGCATAGTGCAGGACCCCAGGGCTGGTTACAGCAGGGAGCCGATACTAATCCTGTCTCTGCAAGGGAAAGAGCACGTATGGGGACCTGGAGCGTGTGCAGTGGGTCACTTCCAGGAGCCGTGGACTCGGGTGACAGACCTGGCCAGACCTTCGTGCACGGCAGGGTGGAGGCAGGAATAAACAGCCTCCCTCTGATCCTCTGCCAGTCTTCCTCTGGCCAAATCCTGCTGGAAGCCTGCGGTGTGGCCCATGAAGGCCAGCCTGCCTTGGCTGAGAGGAGGGAGAAATGGAAGAATCCAGCACGAGGGCTCTCAAGCATATGACATAATTATACCCCTAAGAGAAGCGAGGTTGCTGCCTCTTGGTGAGTGTCATTTTGCAAATCAATAGGATTAAGATCTCATCTCGGCCCCTCAGACATTAGTGAATTGAATGTCAAATGCTGCATTGACTGTCAGGGGAATTTTTTTTTTTTTTTTTTTTGAGACAGAGTCTCACTCTGTTGCCCGGGCTAGAGTGCCGTGGCGTCAGCCTCGCTCACAGCAACCTCAAACTCCTGGGCTCAAGCCATCCTCCTGCCTCAGCCTCCAGATGTAGCTGGGACTACAGGCATGTGCCACCATGCCTGGCTAATTTTTTTCTATATATATTTTTAGTTGTCCATATAATTTGTTTCTATATTTTTTAGTAGAGACGGGGTCTCGCTCTTGCTCAGGCTGGTCTCGAACTCCTGACCTTGAGGGATCCACCCGCCTCGGCCTCCCAGAGTGCTAGGATTACAGGAGTGAGCCACTGCGCCCGGCCTGTCAGGGGAATTTTTATGGCGACTCCAACCAAATTAAGGGTAACAAGTGTAGTTGTTTGTACCTAGTTCAGAAATGAAGTAATTTTTCTTTTGTAGCCGTCTTCCTATTATATATGAGATATCGTTATTTTATGTATCAACAGCTATAAAAATTGGCAATTTAAGAAAAAGGACTGAAAACCAGGAAGCCTAGAATGCCATAGAATCTTCGACTCAGGATAGAGCGTTCTCTTTATTCTCCTTAGAGCAGGAATCCCTTCCCAAGTGCCGGCAGCCCTACCCAGTGAGGACTGGCAGTTCAGCCCATTTCCTTGGCTGTCAGGTGTAATGGTTGGAGCTTCCTTATGCCAAGCAGAAATCAACTTACTTTCCTTTCACCAGTTCTAATGTTCCCCTCCAGAGCTACCTAGCTTAAATCTCATCCTCCTTCAAATATGTGAAGACAGCCATTGTTTCTCTCTGACACCTTCTCATTTCCAGGCTGGGCCCTCCAAGGTTCTGCAGCTTGTCCTCGTGTGACACAACTGAATCCGACAAACACTTACTGAGACAACAAACATCTGCCCTTACAAATGGGGTCACACTTTGAGGATCCAGGTGCACATGAGTTCTGGGAGGACACTGTTCAACCCACTTCACAATTATTTTGGTGTTCAGGTGGAGTACGTGGACCCCCACATAGAATGTGCCACGGAGCAGAGACCCGCAGGTGGTTCCTGGCCCCCCCTCCGCTGATGCACAGGTGTGTGGGGGAGGGGAGGGGGGTCCTGACTGCACATTCGCCCACGGTTTGATCTTCAAGACGCTTTTCCTTACCTCCCTGTTCCCGTCCACCCCACGGGCCAGTCCCCTGCCTGTCGAGTGTGCAGAAATGCAGGAATGGCAAAGGTTCCTTTTTATTCTTGCTCTGGTGTTCCCGTTGTGGACATAGCAGAGGCAAACTTCTTGAGAATGAAACTTAGCATCGGGAAATGGAACGGGGGTGGAAAATACGTCGGTCCCCCCGGTGGGAATGTGTCGTCAGTTCAGGCCCCTTTGGGTCATTTACGTTCTCATCCTCTCCGCCGAGGCCTTTTCTCGACACCGGGCTGTCGACAGAAAAAGCCCCTGTGGTGGCCTCTTCTTGCTAACGTCAAGGCCGGCAGGCAGCGAGGCCAGTTGAGCTGAGACATCGCTCACAGCCTCCGCAGGCCCGGGGTGGAAGACAGCAGAATCCCCTGAATGAGTGGGAAGCGTCCCATTAAAAATCTTAGTTTCATAAAACCTCTGTAAGGTGGAGCTTGGAAAAGCCATTCCTTCCCTGCTCCAGAAAACGTATTTGAAATGACATCTCTGTAACTTTGACCGTGTTGTCTGTACAGAAATCCAAAGAAGTTAAATAAAGGAAAGATTCTGGACATAGCTTAGTCCAAATTAGCCATCTCAGGGAATTGACTTTCACCTGGAGGGGGACAGAGCCTGATGTTATGAAGAGACACCTGTTGTTCGTCTCCAGGCATTTAAGGGACGTAACTGGCAGCCACTCAGGAGACAAATGGCCGTGACTGTCGCCACCGACGGGCCCTGTAAACACCGGCTGCCCCAGGGAGCTGCGGCGAGCCGGGCAGCTGTGCCAGGACCCCGTGGCAATGGCAGGACCCGTGGGCAGGTGCAGTGGGAAGGTCGATTAACAGACACGCTGGCGTTTATGACGCTTGCTTCTTGACGGCTGGTGATACCACTATATTTGTGTTAACCTATTCAACCAACCAACACTTGTCAAGCTCTTACTTGGGCATTTAGGGTATAGAAATAAAAGTCAGTTTCTTTTCCTAAGGGGCTCCCAGTCTAGTGGAACAGACACACAGGGAAACATTTGTTCGTTCAACAGCTAATTGAGCATGTACAGTGTCTCAGGTCCTGGGTGTGCAGGGTGTGTTGGACAAGGTCGCCCCTGATGGTATGAAGCCTTCAGTCTAGTGGGGGAGGCAGGCATTTAGTAATTACACAGACGACCATGGAATTATATTTGTAAGAAATGCTGTGAAGCAAAAGCTCAGGGTGATGTTATGAGAGTGTATAGCCGGGGCGACCACGTGGTTGTTATACCGAGAGGTGAGTGCTGCGGTGGCGTCTACCTGGGGAACACCTGGCGTGGGAGGGGCTTCGCCCAGGCTGGGGCGGGTGAAGGGCGGGTTCCTAGGAGAACCCTCCACTGTCTGGATCTTAGGAGATGGGTGAGAGGTAACCAGGCAGAGAAGAAGGGGGGGCTCCCAGGTTTCCAATTTTTTTTTCCTGAGTGAATGATGATGTTTAGCAAAATGATACAGGAGCAGAGTAGGTTTCGGGGGCACAACAGTGAGTTTGATTTGGGTCACTGAGACTGAGCCCCTCGAGGAAATCTGAGTTAAGGTGGCCAAGAACGACGTGCGTTTGGAGCTCAGCACAAAGGTGACTTGGTGATCACCAGCAGCAGTTGAAGGTTTGGGCATGGATGAGCGAGGAAGAGGGTGCTGGCCAGGCAAGTCCACGTCTGCGGGGCAGGCGGGCAGGGAGGGAGACCACGGCAGTCTGGAGCCCTGGGCATGAGCCGGAGCAGTTCTCCACGGGCAGCCAGGAAGGGACACTTCAGCAAAGGGACAGACTTGTAGGTGCAGGTGGTGTTTAGAGTCTCCTTGGCTGGGAAGAGCCCGGTCCCTCTCAAGGGCTTGCCTGATTAGATCAGATCCGCTAGGGATGCTGTGTCCAGATTAAAGCCAACTGATTAGGGACCTTAATTACATCTGCAGAATCACCTGGCAGTAGCACCTGGATTATTTAATCAAACCTAGATTAGTGTTTGATTAAATAACTGGGAGAAAAGCCTGTGTGTGCTACAAATGGCTCTGCCCTCATAGTTTAGCGTAGCCACGTTGGCATAAAAACCATCACATCTTAATTTTTCAGCAGACAGAGGTCACGTAATTTATCTTGGGTGACACAGCTGGTAAGTAGAGCCCTGGCATTCGACTCCAGGACTGTCTACCATGCTGTCTCCAGGATTATCACTTGTTAAGATGTGTTGACGTGACCTGTACTTGCAGAATTAGCACTGCATGTCCGTTGATCGACAGAGATTTGCAGAGTTCCTGCTGTGTCTTGTGTTGGAGCTCGTGGTAGGTGTTGTGCGAGGTCATTCAGCAGAGTGCAGGCAGAGTGAAACTTCAGACAACTGACTGAAGGGGTTTATAGCATGCAGCTGTTTTATTGGCTTGAGCTTTGTTAAAGTAAACTTGATTTATCAAGATGACTGTCTTGTAGAATGTAGCTGGAAGTATTTGTGCCAGAGTGTATAGATTGGCAGCCTTTTCAAGTAAAACTGCAGATGATATTTGAATCCCTCTGTTCAAGGGTTTATTTTCACTTCACAGGTCTTTTTTTTAACCTCAGGGTATTAGCTTTAGAGGAGACTTTTATGTGAGTGTGTGTTTTTTAAATCTAATAAAGTTATTTGCTTTTCTCATTTGTTAGAAAATGTGCTCCAACAAGTTGTGACCAGATACCTTGCATTGCTGACTGCTTGATTGTTCATACAGTCAGCAATGCATTTTAGAGCACACATTTTGGTTAGCATGCAAAAATATCTGTGTTTGTTGCAGCTCGGAACAAACAAAATCTTTGAACCATAGACTGCTAAATAGGTGCAATTTGCCCACTTGAAAATCGCCAGCTACTGGCTTTGACTCTTGTCTGTTTATGATTTCCATGTCTTTGTTCTCAGGCTCTCTTCTTCTGTCCTGACAACCCACGTTTGAATCATGGCTTAATTTGGCATTTTCCACTCAATGTTTTTGTGGTCCTTTTCGAGGCTGTCCTCTTTGGTGACCCTCTCCTATAAACCTGCTGCTCCTGGTTGCTTTCTTGGGCCTTATGGCACCAAGAGGGACTTGACCCCAAAGTTGAACATTCCATGGCTGTCATGGGAAAAGGTTGTGTGTGTGAGACATAGCTCTTCGGTAACATCAGAAACTTGGGGTTTTCAAATCACATAGGTCAGGAAATTGGTAACCCGTGGTTCATCTTGCAGAAGATTCATATTTGATTTTACTTTTCTCAAAAACAGCTTTGATGAATGGCTGACTTTTTTTTAGAGAGGTGAGAAACAGCTGTTTGACAGATTGCTTGGGAAATTAAGACCTTGCTCGTGCTTTTTTTCCCCTCCTAGAATCACGAAACCTTGAGAGGAGCCTGGGCCAGAGAATACTAAACGGTGATCAGTTATCAGAGATATCTATTATAAATGCCATCTGTTCAAGGCTCCACATATATTTAATAGCATTTTTACTGAAGCACTCTATTTATCATAAAACCTGTCACTTGTGAACTATGTGGAAGTCTGTATTAATTTGGAGCCAGCGGACTAAGTTTGAATCACATGAGGCTTATTACCATTTGCCAGGTCAGAACCCGCCTGGGTTCTTGCCCTGTCGCTTTGTATAGACAGAGTTTAAGACAAACTTATTATTTTTTTCCATCCAAAGCTTGTCAGCCAGACCACAGCAGCCATATGCAAAGTGACAGGAATCACTGCACAAACTGCGTTGCAGTCTTATTCTTTGGTGATTTCCCTGTAGACGATATCACAGTTGTGTTCAGATTAATCATTTTCTTGTGGCAACTAAATATGTAAATAACAAGATCTTAGTTTGATGGCAGTTTCCCAGGGGTAAAACCCTCAGTGTGTCATGCCGTTACTTTTCTGTTTTTCCTCCTCTTTTCATTCTTACAATGCCTAGTATGTCTTACTGTGTTTAAACTCCTGTAGAATTTTTATTTTTATATTTGTGCCAATGTGTATTATAGTAATGTATGTACTTAGCTTCCCTCCAGACACTTGAACCTAAAATCTGGTCTGATTTATTTTAGTTTCTTCCAGAACACTCAATAAATTTTTTCAAGGGAATGAATGCACAAATAAAAACGTTGCTTCATTTAAAGAGAAACTGGTCAACTCTACACAAAAGGTGGGAGGAAAGCTGGAAGGGGACCCATGCTTGAGTCTAGCTTCCCTTCTTGGTGCTTGGAAGTCTAAGCGGAGCTGCAAAGCTACGTGTGTTCTCCGCTGTGCTCCTTTGCTGTAGGAACAAGGCCAGGCCATTGAGGAGTGGTGAGGGCAGCCGTGTCCTCGTCACCTGGGCAGAGGGGTGACATCACCTGCACCTGCCCGTCCCATGGGAAGGATGACGATTCCTAGACCGCGTTTGCAGCCATGAGGAGGGTGACAGGCAGAAAATAGCCGGCTGACGTGCTCTAATCAAACTTTGTCCCCACAGCTGCAGCCCCAGATGTCCCACCGTCTGCCCAGACACTTCTGGGGGAGGTCAAGGAATAAATTCGTGAAACTAAAATGAAGGCGTGAATTAGATTTTATGCTTCTGTTCCTGTACGTCGGATGAAACAGAGAGGTGCTTTTGGCCGCATAATTGAACAAGACGTTAGGAGCCTGGTGCTGAAGTTTAGATTCACCAGGCGTATAGAGTGTGTGATTAATGAGAGGGAGAATTTGTCTGACTGGGGTCTTAGTCCACAGTCGTCTGCCGTTTGCCTCCCAGGTGAGTGGGGAGTAACCTTTTCCACTTCCCTTCTGTGGAAACAAACACTCTTCGGTTGTGGTGGTATGCATTTGCATAAACTTGATTTCTTCCTCTAGGGAGGAGAGGAAGGAGGGAATATCATCAGCCAGGGTTGCACCAGAGAAACAGAACCAATAGGGGATTTCACGTGTATGTGTATGTACAGATATATATATTTTTGCAAGGAATTGGCTCACATGGTTGTGGGGCAGCCTAGTCCACAGGTGGAGCTTCTTCTGCCTCAGAGAAACTTCAGTGCTACTCTTAAGGCCTTTCAGTTGTTTGGATCAGGTCCACTCAAGTTATTCAAGAGCAGTGCCTTTACTGGAAGATGAAGGATTGTAGGTGTTGATCACGTTTATAAAATACCTTCACAGCAACGCCTAGATCAGCGTTTGCTTGAATAACCGGAGACTACGGCCCACAGGTCGATGGATGTAATTGGCCGTCACAGAAGGGTTGGCGCACTGGGCTCTAGAGCCCACGTGGATTCTGTAGTGGGGAACTTTCTGCGTTACTCTGGGGAAAGGTCCCCAACACCACGGTCGCTGGTTTAGTCCTGGCATGGAGAGCTGGCATTACCCTGCTCCCTGTCCTCAGGCTGTACGTGGCCATAAAAGGGCAGCAGTGTGGATGGACAGTCATAAAAGCTCCATCGCAGGTGAAAACAGCCCAAAGGATGTGCCCTACAGATGTAGTTTTATTTCCAGCTATTAATTAATTCTGCCAGGTGAGGAGGCATGGTGGCATTACTGCTGAGCTGCAGACGAGGCACACAGAGAGGTCAAGGCTGCCCACGTAAAGGACATAGTAAGTCCTCAGGGGACTTGCCTTGGGATAGACATCAGCCGCTTCCAGTTCCGCCATATTTACTTGTGAGCTTTGCTCCTCCTGACTTTTCCGACCATATGTGTGGTTATATCATGTGTCATTAAAATGCACAACATTTTCATTAAACTTAGTTTTGACCTTTCAAAGCTAAAGGATGAAAGGAATACTCCCTACTTAATTGTGTTGGGTTTAGTGGACAAGTCAGAGCATCTCTTTAGTGAGTCTTCAGTTCAAATCGGACAGCCTTAATCATTTCCTCTAGTATTCCTACAACAGGCTTCTACTTTCTTGGTCATTTTTGTTGAACTTCTCAGAATCTTCTTGTGTTGTTTGTGGAATACAGAGGTTGGGAACGTGAGCTCAATTCTCCAGGTTCAGAGCAGGGTATGAACAGAAGGGAGGATGTGGTTTTATCATCCGAGCATGTTTTGCCGGCTCCTTCTCCTTTAAGAGTTGGCGTGTCCCAGGTGCTGTCTCAGGCCTTCTCTAACTCTGAGCTCTTCCCAGGTGTTTTCATTCAGCTCTCTGGTTCAAGTATGTCCTTTCTGTATTGACTTGCAAATTCTTCCCTCTAGTCCTGACTTCTCCCATGGTAGACACAGATGGCAAATCTCTATTTATCCATTTGCGTGTCTAATGGATCCTCAGACTTCACAATTTCAGAAAAGAACTCTTCATTCTGTACCCACTCCCCAGCCAATTTCTTCCAATTTCTCTCCATCTCATAAAATTTTTGGCCAAAGCCAAATACCTCATAGTTTATATTCTACCCTCCCCATCAAATGCATGACAATGTCCTGTGGATTTTACTTCCTAAAATAGACTTTCAACCCTATTCCCAAAATTTATCATCTTTTACCTAAACTGATGCATTAGACTTCTAACCTGGTTTTGCTGTTTCTGTTCTTGCTCCATCCTTTGCTGGCCACGGAAAACCCCAGCTAACTATAGTGTGTTCCAATCAGCCCCCTTCTCTGTCTCATTCCTTTTGGTGCCTTTCTGGTGCAGTTCGTCTACAGTGCAAACTCTTTATCATGGTCTGCATCTTCCTCCCTCCTCCTCAGACTGCAGCTCATACTTCTCACCCCACGATTCACTACTTCCAGCCACTCTGACTTCTTTTCCTCCACATGTGTCTCCCTGGAATACTCCCCTCAGAAACCCCATGTGACTGGCTCCCTCTCCTCCTTTGGATTTCAGTGTAAATTCACTTCCTCAGAGAGGCCTTCCCTGTCTAAAACTGGTCCCTTCTCACCCTTCTCCATAAATGGTGCTGAGGACAAAAATCAACTCAGAATAGATTAAAGGCTTGAATATAAGACCTGAAACTATAAAAATACTAGAAGAAAAGCTAGGGAAAACTCTTCTGGACATTGTTCTAGGCAAAGAATTCATGACTAAGACCCCAAAAGCACAGGCAACAAAAACAAAAATAGATAAATGGGACTTAATTAAACTACAAAGCTTCTGTATGGCAAAAAAAAAATCAACAGAGTAAACAAACAATCTGTGGAATGGGAGAAAGTATTTGCAAACTATACATGGACAGGGGACTAATATCCAGAATTTACAAGGACCTCAGACAACTCAACAAAACAACAAATCAAATAATCCTATTAAAAAGTGGACTAAAAACATGAATAGACATTTTTCAAAAGAAGACAAGTGACTAAAAAGCATAAGAAAAAATGTTCAATGTCACTAATCATGAGGGAAATGCAAATTAAAACCACAATGAGATATCATCTTATGCCAATCACAATGGCTATTATTAAAAAGACAAAAAAAACAGATGTTGATGAGGATGTGGAGAAAAGGGAACTTTTATACCCTGTTGGTGAGAATGTAAATTAGTACAACTTTTTGGGAAGCAGTATGGAGATTGCTCAAAGAACTGAAAATAGAACTACCAGGCTATTCAGCAGTCCTACTACTGGGCATCTACTCAAAGGAAAAGAAATCATTTTATCAAGAAAATACCTGTACTCATATGATTATGGCAACACTATTCACAGTAGCAAAGATATGGAATCAACCCAAGTGTCCATCCGCAGAGGACTGGATAAAGAAACTGTGATACTTATAAACAATGGAATTTTATTCATCCATGAAAAGAATGAAATTGTGTCTTTAGCAGCAACATCATGGAACTGGGAGACATTATCTTAAGTGAAACAACTCAAAGACAAATGCCGAATGTTCTCACGTGTAAGTGGGAGCTAAATAAGGTACGTATGGAAGCAGAGTGTGGAACCATGGATGGTGGAGACTGGGGTGGGGGTGGGAGAGCATTGGATGGAGGGAGCCTGCGAGGTGGGTACCGTGTGCTGTGTGGCTCCAGTGACGGGGGCAGCAACGGCCCCGACTTCACCACAATCCGTCAATGTAGCAAAACTGTACTTGTACCCCATGAATATTAACAAACAAGAAGAGTAAAAATAAAAATAAATGAATATAAAAAAAGAAAAACTAGCTCTTTGTTAACTAAGTTGCACATATCTTCCTATTGTATAATTTGTCTTTTGTATTTGCAATTTCAAAAATACATAAAGGTAAATTTATTAAAAAATAAAGTAATGATGCAGTAAATAAAAATCAAACTGGTCACTTCTCTCAACTCCCTTTCCCATCCCCCTACTCCCTGCTGTTTTTTTTTTTTTTTTAATTTAGTTGTTTGGTTATTTACTGTTTATCATCATTTACTAGAATGTACCTTTGTGAAGGCATGGTCTTTACCTCCTCCCTCCCTCCCTACAGCACAAGATAGTGCCTGACACAGAATTTGCTTAATAAATGTTACTTGAGCGGTTGAATAAATAGTTATTACTTCATTATGCTTTTGGTCTGTAGCAATGTACTTAGCTGACGGCTTCAAGGGGTGCTATGGGCTGAATCGTGTCCCCACCACATTGATATATTGATGACCTCACACCCAAGGCGACTGTCCTTGGACATGGTTGATTATGTTCAATGAGGTCATACAGGGAGGGTCCTGATCTAGTACGATTGGTGCCCTACTAGATCTTGTAAGAAGAGGAGGGACCAGAGCTCACCCTCTCTCCGTGCACACCCACCGGGAAGCACTCAGTAAGAAGGCGGCCGTCGGCAAGCCCGGAAGAGACGCCTCCCAGGAGTGAGTTGGCCAGAACCGTGCGAAGCAAACGCCTGCCGTTGAAGCCGCGCAGCCCGAGGCGTGTCGTGGCGCAGCCTGAGCACACTGGGCAGGTGGCTTGGGGTCTTCACCCAGGTCTGCATCTTACCGTCCTTCATGTGTAATTCGGGTTGAATTGTCCTCAATGTGCTAACATTTCCCCTCATTGTTTTTTTAATCTACTAACTGTCGGCTTTATCATCTAGCTTCTTGAGATCCTCTGTTAGCATGGCATTTTATGACTCAGGGAAGTGATAAAATTAGAAAATTCACAAATATGTTAAAATAACATTAAAAAATGTTGAAAAAGACTGTTCCCACCACCAGGTCCTGAGGATCTGTTTGTGTTATTTTTACCGAGAGAAAGTCTCATTTCTTCTTCTTATTTTTTATTCCGAAAGCCACCTTCTTATTTCTAACAAGATCATGTCTTATTGATTGCAGTATCCTCAACATTTAGGGCAGTAAAGCATCTATTCTGGAACGTAGTATCAACTCAAAAACTTTATTGATGAAGAATGCCTTTTTTTCTGGACCCATCCTAATTTGTTCTTAGTCTTTGGTGTGAAACCTTGTTAAAAGTCTGTAGAAAGATTAAGTAAATTATATAATTTAGAATAATTAGAATTTACTCTTATTATATCTGTTTTTCATCCTTCATCTTGGTGTTCAAAATTAAATCCCTGAGCTAAATTTAGAGGATTTCTTTTGTTTTCCTGAATTGGTTCTGTGGGCATATATATTCCACGTCATTGCTGATGGTGATTGCATATTGTTTCACTCTAAGATTTCATATATTCTGTTCCTCCGCAGTGTTGGAGAAGAAAAACATGTGTGAAGAATTTGGAATAATGGCCTCTTTATCCTTTAAGAGACTCAAGAAACTCCAATATCAATTCATAGGGCTGAAATGAGATTTCTTTTTTCCTGTGTAAAGTTTAAATGTAAATCATGGGATTCCATAAACAGTGTTGTTTATAGATCTTTTGAAACCGAAGTAGAGAATGTACAAAAAGTGGTTGCAGTGACAAGAGGTGTGGAAAACACAGGGTGGTGTGGACGGGTGATTGGGACAAAGTAGAACAGAAATGTGGGCGAGATTCCAGGATGGTACATGACAGACACCTGAAATGAAGTTTTGCAAACATTTGCAAAAATTGCTCTCTTCCCTTTGCTCGTATAGGCTGCTCATTGTTTTTACCTTGATAACCACACTTATCACTTAACTGTGGTTACTTTGTGTCTACTCTTACCTTTCGCTTCCTGCAAAATTAGTCTGGGCTCTGAAGTCAGACTGCCTGGGTTCAAATCCAGGTTCCTCCACGTAACATTTGTGTGAGCCTGGGCAGGTTACTGAATTTCTCTGTGCCTCGTGAAGTGAAGACAAGTCTGTAAAGTGGGACAAATAGTCAAGGAATTCTCAAGGGGATTAACTAAGTTCATGCATGCAAAGGACCAGTGTGCTATAAGACCTGAATAATTAGTAGTTGTTTTTATCATCGTCCTAATCCTTACCTTCATCTTTATTTCTCCAAGGGAGCCTGGCACGTCATGGCTTGCTGCTAAAATACCTTAGAAATAGTGTAATATCTTAACTCGTTTCAACTGCCGTCGACCTTTGAAGGACGTGGGTTTGAACTGTGTGATCCACTTACGCAGGGGTTTTCTTCCGCCTCTGAGACCGCAAGTCCTGTGCCTCCTCCTCCTCCTCAGCCTGCTCAACATGAGGATGAGGAAGATAAAGACCTTTATGGTGATCCACTTCCATTTAATGAATAGTGAATATAGTTTCTCTCTCTTACGATTCTCTTAATAACATTTTTTTCTCTAGCTTACTTTATTGCAAGAATAGAGTATGCAAAACATATAACATACAAATATGTGTTAATTGTTTTGTTATTGGTAAGGCTTCTGGTCAACAGGAGGCTATTGGTAGTTGAGTTTTGGGGGAGTCAGTTACGTGTGGATTTCCGACTGGGCAGGGGGTTGGTGTCCGTAACCCCCACCTCGTTCAAGGGTCAACAGTGTCTTGAAACTTCCTTGAAGACGGGCAGTTTATTGCGTATGTTTTATGTTCCCACCTCTGTCACTCGGCAGTGGGCCTATTTGTTGATGGGTTGGTTCTCTAGTTGAATCGCACAATTCCTCTTGGGGACTGTGATTCAGAGGAATCGGTTTCACCAGTGGGAAGTCGGTGGCAAATGACAAATGAGTTCTATTAGTTTGGGGGTTTCGGGTTTTAAGAATGATGATCGTTACACCTGGAGAACAAGCAGGGCTCCTGCACGTAAATCGTCTCTCCCGAGGTGACCTCTGTGGGCTGCCTTACCTTGGTGTCCTTCCGTGTAACGGCGAAGTTTCTTGGCTTTCTGTTTCCGTCCTGTTTGTGTGAGAAGAAATTAACTCTTTGGGGCAGGATACTACTGTAAGGCCTTTGTCTACAGAGCAAGAAACTATTTTTTCCAAATAAATGACTGCACACATCAGTAAAAACGGTCAAAATAAAGTAAACCTAGTCAGTGTTTTTAAATGTTTAGTACATCTCAAATGTCACTTTATCCTTTTTTGGCCTTAATTCATATTCCCTGTTACAGAGATTCATGAGAAGACCTGTGGCCTGGCCTGGTGTCCAAACTTCCACCTCCTAGAGCAGCTGTTCCCAACCTTTTTGGCACCAGAGACCAGTTTCATGGAAGATAATTTTTCCACGGATGGGGTAGGGGACGGGGGTGGGGGGGAGGCGTATCTCAGGGGGAACCGCAGTCCTAGAGGATTAGTCCATTAAGATCAATGATGGGACCGTGTGTCACCAGGCCTGTGAGGTTGTAAAGACAGGAACTGTTTTAATGGTTTAATACATGTAAAGTGCTTAAAATTGTGCCTGGCACATGGTAAGTACAGTACTCAGTAAATGTTAACCCTGATAATAATGGATGAGTAACAACCCTCAAAACAACCCTTACACTCTGTTTTCACTCCCCATTGGGGTTACCAGCCACTTGGTGACTGCAGCAGACTGAGCACCTGGGGTCCTTTCTCGGCCTGGTCACGAGTATCCAGGGCCACCCACCACATCCAGCTTCTGGTGAGACGGGGCGGAGGAGAGGAACCTCCCCCAGGGCTGGCACACGGTATGTGCTCAGCAGATTAATCATCCAGTAGTTATTTAATGATTGTCTATTAAGTGCCAGGCGTAGGCACTGGAGACGCAGAAGTCAGTAAGACCAAGTCTTAGCTTCCCGGAGCCTGGATCCTAGGAAATGTCTTGACAGTGTTTCTTGGAGAGAATGGTGGGTCTGAGTGGAGGGAGGCAGATAAGCCAAGAGCTCAAGCCCGAAGCAGAAGAGCAAGCAATGGGGGTTCGGGACCTTCATCCTGGGTGGGGCTGGCAGGTGGAGCAGCAGCCAGATGCCCGGCCGGCCCGTGTGGCTGGGGAGAGGCCGGTGGAGAAGGCTGGGGAGAGGCCGGTGGAGAAGGCTGGGGAGAGGCCGGTGGAGAAGGCTGGGGGAGAGGCCGATGGAGAAGGCTGGGGAGAGGCCGGTGGAGAAGGCTGGGGAGAGGCCGGTGGAGAAGGCTGGGGAGAGGCCGGTGGAGAAGGCTGGGGGAGAGGCCGGTGGAGAAGGCTGGGGGAGAGGCCGGTGGAGAAGGCTGGGGGAGAGGCCGGTGGAGAAGGCTGGGGAGAGGCCGATGGAGAAGGCTGGGGAGAGGCCGGTGGAGAAGGCTGGGGAGAGGCCGGTGGAGAAGGCTGGGGCGAGGCCGGTGGAGAAGGCTGGGGGCGAGGCCGGTGGAGAAGGCTGGGGGCGAGGCCGGTGGAGAAGGCTGGGGGAGAGGCCGGTGGAGGAGGCCGGGGAGAGGCCGGTGGAGAAGGCTGGGGAGAGGCCTGTGGAGAAGGCTGAGGGAGAGGCCGGTGGAGAAGGCTGGGGCGAGGCCTGTGGAGAAGGCTGGGTAGGGCTGCAGTCGGTGGCCAGCGCTGGCTTGCTTTTCCCTGCAGTCGGTGCATTTCTGTAGGTGTCAGCACAGAACCGTAAGCTGTCAGGATCCCCCGGATAACTTACTTGTTACTGCTCGGGTCATAGTGGCAGGACCATATTGAAACTGACCTTTGAAAATAACTGCTCTTAATTAAGAGGAGTATTTGATTCTGGGTAAGTCGTCAAGGAGGCTAATTTCATTTACGTTCTTTACCGCTGCCCTGACTCCCAGATCAGCCGACCGCAGCCCGTGCCCTCCAGAACTGCTCGTTGACTCTGCCCTCTTTGGCTCCCCGCGCCAGAGTTCCCCGTGCTTCCCAGGCCGTGTCCTGTTGGAGGTTCACACGGCGGAGTCCCCCAAGCTCTTCACCCCAACCTGGTCTCTGCTGAGCTCTCACTGGCCTCCTCTCTTGCTAGTTCACCTTGCATGTGAGTCGGCCACTGTGGTACACTTGGTATTTCAGTTTACTGTTTATGTTCCACCAGGCTCCTGCAGGCCTGGTCCAGATCACTTTGGAGTCTCAGCACCAAGTACAGTGTCTGGTGCGTAGTGAGTAGACACACATCCTAGAAGAAGGTGCTCTGATTTGTAAGAAACGGCAGCTGTATTTTTGGGCTTTCTGGACTTCCATGGAGTGTCAGCTTTTTGCTTTTCCTTCCTCTTTCCCCGGTTCTTTCTAGCTCAGGGACACTTGCTGACCCTGAGAAATCGGAGCCGCAGGGATGGTTCATGGGCCACTGCCCTGTCCCGTGCGGAGGGGGACACGGTCATGGAGACTAGGACTCCTGGCATGGCAGCCTCTGAGGCGGACGGACGGTAAGTGGGTTGTCTGCGTCCCTCCCAGAACAGGGAAAGGCAGGTGTGGGAGCTCCTGGCAGAAATCAGCGGCTGTTATGAAATCACAGGATCTGTGGGGTGGCAGTGCCTCGGGAGAAGCAGCAGCCGCCTCCTTCCCGCGTGTGCAAGAGGAGATCCGTGTCCACCCGTGGAGGCCTCAGATGCACACGGCAATTCCCGTCGCGGAGACCGGGCACTCTCCTCCCCGTCTGCACGCGCGGCGGCCTCTGTGCGGGGACACGGCAGTCGCTGGCAAAGAGAGGCGGCTGTGCACGGTCAGGTGCTTAACGTACGGTGAGAAGTCTCGTCCTGAAGTTGATCCCCTGACGTAAGGAACTGATGTCCACAGAAGTCAGAACGGAGGTGGTGTCAGGAGGGGCACGAAGGAAACTTCTGAGGAAACGACTGAGGATTCGTTGTGCAGACAGGAGATCGCCTTCCGCATCTCCCGTGGTTAGTTGCTTGTCCCTGTGTTTATTTTGGTGCCTCGTAAGGCCGTTCCTCAAGGTCTGCAGAATCTTGTGCTGCCGTGTCGCTCATTGCCATTTTTATGAGTAATTTGAACCTGAGAGAGAGTTCTCTCCCCTTTCTGAATCTCCTCCCCACACCCAGGCAAAAATAGCTGTGAGTATTAAAGTCAATATTTTAACTGAAACACGATGATTCCGTCCATCCTGGTCACCTCCTTTAACTCCTACGACACTCTATTTTGAAGACTGTCCACACAGGGAGAGGAGAACAGCCGTAGAAGGATCTGTGTTTAAAACATAGCGCACTGTGCTGCCCTAAATCTGCCTTTTTGTTCATGGAGGGGTGAGTTTGGGCACATCTGGAAATACGCTCACAGATGCTGTGATTTCTTCAGCCCATTCTGAACTGGAGAAGAGGAGACTGTGGTCCCCCAGTGTAACGCAGGCCATGACCTGAGCGGGGCAGCGCCAGTCCCGGGGCAGGACACTTGCGGGGGGACAGCGAGGAGACTGGGGGGCTGATTGCCAGGTGCACAGTGTGCCTGGCTGAGACCCCGGGTTCAGCCTGGCTGAGACCCCGGGTTCTGACCTGCCCTTCGGTCTTGTCTAAGGGCACATCTAAGAATGGCTCTGTGGAGTCTTTGGATCCGTCATCGTTTTGGCTGTGCTCCTGAAATCACAGAGGGCAAGCCCCCGAGTCCGTCAAACCCGTCTTCCTAGAGATCTTGAAACCAGAGATGCCCCAGCACCCGTCTAGCCCAGAGCCGCCCACCTGGCACCTGCGGGAAGGGACAAGAAACCAATAGGTTTGGGGGGTTGATGAGAAAGTGGCACATGTAGGTTGTTTCCCTCAAAATACTCTGGACCTACCTTCTCTCTGTGACTTTCCAGATATAAAATGTGACATTTCTTAGGATATCGTTATTAAAACAAATTCTTTAGCTATTCTTTCAATTCACAAAAATGAACTTGAAAATGATAAAAGACACGTTCCACATTCCTTTCTCTCCGTACAAAGGCAGCATTGTCTATTTTAGGGTTAATTTTCCCCAATGTGGGATTTAGCTTCAGATATAATTCAGGAAGTGCTTCTATGGTAATTGCATTCTTTTGCAATTTTTGTCTTTCTCATCCTGAAGTGATTTTGTTTTTCATGTTATAAACCAAATGCTATTTAATGTTCTTATTAGGGAAGATCAATTAATGTACCCGGGAATTGCAGCCCTATTTATAAATCTGTTCCAGGAGTGAATTACTTGTTTGCTTAAGAATGAAGTTCTACCTCATTTAGTGCATTTTTATCTATTAGCAAATGAATTCTATTTGAATTTTTATGAGTATGTTTTACTTTGCACCAAAGACTCGTTATTTTAGAAAATCAAAACATTATAACTTTTTTAAGCAAACAAAAAATGTATTATCTACTTAGAAACAGTGGAAGTAGAACCACAAATAATATATTTCCTAATTGTTTTTTTTAAAGACATAACAACAATCGATCATGAGAACATTGATATCAGTTTCTAGGACAAATAATATGTATTACTAAACAAAGATGTATTTTAAAAGAAGCTTTCAAAGGAATCACCTGCCAGGTCAAATTGATTAAGTATCTTAGTAACAAGTTGAATTAAAAATATATTTGTGTGAAATCCCTGTTTCGTCCTTGAGAAACAATAATAAACTTTGTTGAGAAGGTTGAGCTTTCTCCAGAGTTTACTTGAGATGTCAGGATAAGTAATTGCCTTGCTGCTACAAATTTGGAACTTAACATTTTGTTGGGCCTATTTTTGCTGCCACTCCATAGATAATAAATTTCATGAAGGATCTTTTCATTGGCAGAAGTTAGTTCCTTTTGTTTTCTCTGCAGAAAATAACTTACATTACACAGTGATAGGCAGGTATCCAAGTACTAATACGTTTCTTTTCAGTCTGGAATCAGGTAATGAAGGCCCATCATTCTCACTGACAGCAGGGATGACAATCTTGCTCGTCCCAAATCTTCTGGTACAGCTCAAGGACAGGAATGGCGGCTGGAATTTTATCAGCAGGCTTTATCAGAGTCAGGGGGCAGGAGTGCCGTGGATTGGAGTAGATGATTAACTCTTGGAGACTCCTCTCACGTTATCGTCTCCAAATTGACCAGAATCCTTAATGCTTTTCCTCACTCATCCCTTTAGAATGATACACACAGTCTATTTTGTTGATTCATACTTCCTTCTCCTTTTTTTGATGCAGTTGACCAGATGTTTGCAAACTTCAGCTTGTGGGTCAAATGTAATCGATGGCAGGATAAGAATGGGTTTGACATTCTTAAATGCTTGAAAAAAATCAGAAGACTATTTCATGACACTTGAAAAGGGTATGTCAGTGCCCCTAAGCATAGGTTTATTGGAACACAGCCACCCTGATTCAGTTACATATTGACTGTGGCTTTGTCTCTGCAGCATCTGTGAGTTGACAAAGCTGAGTAGTTAAAACGGATACTGAGTGGCCCACAGAGTCTCGGTTAAGTGAAGTCTAGGCAAGTCTCAAAAAATGTCGTCTACTACGTGCACAGCCACAGTCTTGCTCTTACCTGTAGTGGCGATTGTTATGTATTGTGGAAAAGGTATTTTGTTCAGGACCCCAATCAAGAAAGTTTTCAGCACAGTTATGTTTTGTATAGTCTAATTTCATTAAGGCAACAATCAAAGCAATAGATACGAGAAGCCAGTTCAGACAGCAAATCATTCCGTCTGAAGCTCTGAGGTTAGTGCATCCACCGATGGTACAAACTCCCTCCCTAGCTGTCTTCCTCAGCTCCTCTCGAATATGGAAATTCCTTATGGATGTTACTGTGCACATTTCAAGAATACTAGTTCCCTTTTTTAAAAAAAATTAACATGTTTATTATAAAAATAATAATCAGTTATCCTTTTTAAAATCAAAAAATGGGAACATAGGATTTATTATAAAGGTTAAAAATACCAAATTTCTTTAGTGGCCTCTGTTAATGTTTTAATTTTTTTTCTCTTCTGTAAAAAATCTTTACTTATTATAAATGCTGTATGTACACAAAGCTAACTTGATGGTAAACAACTTCTGGGCTGATTAATTGATAGTTGAAGTAAAATTACCTGAGGGGTTTTTTTGCATATGTATTAGAATCTTAAAAAAATTTACATATGGTCTGTCTTTATTTATGCAGATCAGCTAAATAGGATGCCATTTACTGCATTTATAAGAGTTATCTGTTGGCTCTGAAGCCAACATTTTGGTATGCCTGGGAAAGGACCCTCATCCCCCCACTGTTATTGTCTACAAATACATGTTTGTCCTTCCGAGCCTCGTTTCACTCTTTTGCATCACGTGGCTTCCCACACCCTCCCACCTTTGGACTGGGTTCCTGCTGAGCCCCCAGGTGTGCGTTGCAGGACGTGGTTCATGGATGTTCTACTGAGAGTGAGGAGATGCTGAGCCCCCAGGTGTGCGTTGCAGGACGTGGTTCATGGACGTGCTGTTCTACTGAGAGTGAGGAGATGCTGAGTCCCCAGGTGTGTGTTGCACGACGTGGTTCATGGACGTTCTACTGAGAGTTAGGAGATGCTGAGCCACCAGGTGTGCATTGCATGGCATGGTTCATGGATGTTCTGTTCTACTGAGAGTGAGGAGATGCTGAGCCACCAGGTGTGTGTTGCAGGATGTGGTTCATGGATGTTCTGTTCTACTGAGAGTGAGGAGATTCTGAGCCCCCAGGTGTGTGTTGCACGACGTGGTTCATGGACATTCTACTGAGAGTGAGGAGATGCTGAGCCACCAGGTGTGTGTTGCAGGACGTGGTTCTTGGACGTTCTGTTTTACTGAGAGTTGTGAGATGCTGAGCCACCAGGTGTGCGTTGCAGGACGTGGTCCATGGACGTGCTGTTCTACTGAGAGTTAGGTGATGCTGAGCCACCAGGTGTGTGTTGCAGGATGTGGTTCATGGACGTTCTACTGAGAGTTGTGAGATGCTGAGCCACCAGGTGTGTGTTGCAGGACGTGGTCCATGGGCGTTCTGTTTTACTGAGAGCTGTGAGATGCTGAGCCACCAAGGAGTGGGCAGCAAACCCCGCTTTGCAAATGAACACTTCCTTTTTCCCACATTTGACATTAGTCTTTAGGACAAGGTCACAAAATGCCTTTAGTCCACATTAAATGTCAATTATGGGGCCTGAAATGGATAAAGGCTGATGGAGTACATTTTAGATAAAGCCCTGCATACAAATTGTAATGTATGCTCTGTCTTTAATGGAATCGTTCCTCAGGGGTACTGGAAACCTCAGGCTCGCCCACAGTGTGGCCAGGCAGGACTCTTTAGGCCGTTGACAATGGTGTCGGTAGCTTCCTGGAAGGTCTGGTGGAATATGGGCGGGCAGGGCAGAGCCTGGCCTGGTTCAGTCTGGTTTAGGTGTTCCTGGGCCTGAGGCCCTGTTGCTTCTGCCCAGTGCTGGGAGTCTGTAGAGCTACCAAGTCAGAACTCAGCAGGACTCCAGTGGAACCTACTAGAACCTGCCTGTGGGATTCACCTGTGATTCTGGCGCTGCTCAGCAGATTCCAAGTTCCTGAGACCCCCGCCCCGTCCACGGTGTGGTGTCCGGCTTGTTTCGTGTCCCTGCGTTTTGTCTCACCAGTGAGACTGTGCGCTGCCCCAGAAACTCATCGTCTCTACGTCTTTACCAGCCTCTAAGCGCGGGTGGGACTTTGCGCACATAACTTCTCTGTAAATGCCGACTGCAGAACAGGAGGAGAGGAGCTAGGAGTTCTCAGGAGAATGTTTGCTTTTGCATGTGTATGCTGGTGATGTTAATAAGTCCCCGCTAGACCTTGCAGTGAGCGAGTTCAGGGGCAGCAATTTAATTCTCTTGCTGTTAGCAAAACAAACCGTAGGTGGGACGGGTGTTAAGCTTCAGTGTCTCTGGCGCACCATTTAAACCATACACCCCACCTGTGGGCTGTCTGCAGCCTGCCCCTTGGTTGCCGTGGGTCTCCTAATCGCTTTTCAGTCCCTTTCATCTCATCGTTGTTCTCCCCGGCAGCTCTGCAAACCACATCGAGGCCTTTCAGCCTCCCCTGCATTTTGTTTTATTCAGCCAACTGACGAGTGCCGAGAGCTAATTGGAGTGGAAGTGAGAAATGAAAGCTGCATTATTCAGCTGCCAAGTCTCCTCACTTGGCAGGGAGTGGGTGATGCTGGTAATTGTACCAGAAGTGTAATTGCTCTGGGTTCTGCCTCTGGATTTCTCAGCGAGCCCTGGGAGGGTCTTCCTCCGAGACACTCGATACCTGCTTCTCTTCAGTGGTTTCCTGGCAAACGGGGAGGCTTGACACAAATCCAGTCAAGCATTCTTGTGTGGTTAGACAGCACAACCACTGTGATTTTTGCTGACTTTGGGGAGAGGGTTGCTTGGTCTGAGTACTTGGTCAATATGTCATTCCCATCAGAGCTGGCCGTTAATTTCCTCGTGGTTTGGAATGGGGATGGGGTCCACGTTCCCGGGGGTGAAGATGCTACGTTCACATGCCAGTTGTGACCTGTGCCAGGGTGTTCTTGGGAACAGTAGCTGATGCAGAACAAGCCCATTTTGTAAACTAGTTACGAACGAGGAGAGGTTTGCATGTCTGGAAAGAGTTGGGTAGCTTAATGGAAAAATGAGGAAAGAAAGATGCAGATGATTAGTTTATCATTAAAATCGATCATCTCAGTGGTTTTGGCCCAGCCAGCTTTCTTTCTTTTCTTTTCTACTTTAATTCATGAATCAAATGACAGTGGTGAACAATACTTCAGGATAGATTATGTTGGCCTAGCACATGGGAACATAGGGGATAGGTACTTCCTTTCCTCTTCTCAGCTTAACCCTGAGCCCCTGGCAGGAAATAGTAATCTTTCCCACATAACCTGCCTGGACAGACCTTCAGAATCCTCCTCAACACAACATTTCAAATAACTATTCCCAGAGCTGGCATATGTGATGAAACCTGTTTATCATCCCCTACTTGGAAATTAGAAGACTATTTCTACTGTGGACCCAAGAAATGGAAATAGTAGCGTTACTCTTCTTATTTGCCAAGATTAAGGAGGTTGATTTGAGCCGTGTTGTGTCGTACAGTGTTGTTACTGTATCATTATTATTTTATGTCATGCGGCTTTCTGGAAAGCTTCCTCAAACATTTCCAGAAGAGAAACTGTTTTTGTTTCCCTGGAAGCTTAAGGTCTCAAGTAAGATATTGAGAGTGAGGTCGCTGAGACGGGGCTGCTGCCCCTGGTGCTCCCTTCCTGGCCTTCCGGAAGCTCTTGCCAGCTGTGAAGAGCCAGGGGGATAGGTAGGTAGGAGCAGCCAGAGTCAGTTAGGTCTGCTGATCAATGAGACTCAAACCTGTTGACAGCTGTTCTGTCTGGAACCAGGATAACTTTTTATTTGAAAGAGCATGATCCTTCAAACCAGGCAGTCCTGGGTTCAAATCCTGGCTTCACCCATTACATGATAACTGATCAAATACCTTCTTTAATTTTCAGTTTCTTGTTTTGTAAAACAAGTGATAATAATGACTTCATAGCATTTCTGTGAGAATTCAGTGTCATATGTAGATATACATAAATATGTGCATATACACCTATAATATACACACGTATTTATACATATATGTAACATGTATGTAATCTTGCTCAGTAAACAGTAGTTTTGAGGGTGTGTATGGGCATATGACTTTTGTAATGACATTTTAAAATGGGGCTTGGGAGGTTTTGTGTTTGATTTTTTAAAAATCAGTGTTTCCATGGGTGTCCTATTTTGGAAAGCAACCATTCAGATTTGCACATCAGGAGTAGCCGTGTACTGACGAATAGGGCCATGGAACGCCCACGGAAGCGGAAACCCAGCGCAGGATGGACTGCGTGACACACTCCCTGCGGGTACACGGCGACAGTCGCTGAGAACAGGTCACGCAGAGACCGTCTGCGGCGCAGGGCGGGTCTGGGGACGGGTCTGGGGACGGGTCTGGGGGCGGGTCTGGGGACGGGCTGCCGAGAGCCTCTGCCCTGCCCTGTGAGCGCTGAGCCGCTGTGCTGAGGGGTCTCGAAGGTGTTATGCCCTCCTGATACTGTTTTTCATGAAAAGGGAGACTGAGGCTCAATCAAAATAATTATCTTGCCTAAGGTTCCAGAACTACTAAGTCAGAGAGCCAGATTCAAATCCAGAGTTCCTGACTGTGTCTCCAGATCGTCGATGGTGAGGCCTCGTCTCCGAGTCTCACGGAGGGGAAGTCTGAGGCCCAGGGGGGGTGCGGATCAGAGCAGCACCGGCCTGGCACTCAGAAATAGAAGAGCCCTTCGGAGCACAGGTCTGCACCGAACACGGTCTCAAAGGCAAGATCTCAAACGGTGCAGACCGAAAATGCTCCTGCGGCTGCGAGGCTTTCGAAGGACAGCAGTGAAGTGCCCTCGTCCGTGTGTTTGACTTTCAGCAGTTACATCGTGGAGTGGCCGGCAGTTCTTTAAACCTGGGAATATTCATCCATCCGTCTGTCCATCCATGCGTGACCTCATTCAAAAACTTTACGTTCCCGCTGTAAAGGCCTGTAAATGTCGGAGAGGAGAGAGAAGTTACAGGAATAACTGCAAACGGTCAGACTGCTGGGCAGCGTAAGACACTGTTGTTGATACATGGCAATAGCGCACGTAGCACAGGAAAGCTCTGAATTCGCGGCCCAGCCGTCACCAGCTGAGCTCTGCGCAGTTCAGCCTTTTCACACCCGCTTCCCTCAGCTACGAAATCCGGCCGGATGCTCCCCGGACGCTGAGTACAGCCGCGTGGCAAGGGCTGGGCAGTGCCGTCCTTGTTCCCTTTCCTCCCCCCTCGGTCGCACTGTTCCCAGACGTCTGTGCGAGACACGATGTCAGCTTGCCCCATTGGTTGCTCGGGGCTCTTGAGCAGGGACATTTTCGGTTATGTACAGCAGCAAACCTTTCCTGCGCGATTCGTGCTGTCGCTCCTGTATCCAAGCCGCTATTCCTACCAGGTTTATCATTCCAAGAGGCTGGAGCAGATCGAGCTAATCCTGCCAGGATGCCCACCGGGGAAGCCACTTAGGGTTTTGATGTGTAACGCGAGAACCTCCTTAAGGGCATGGGATGTGGAGCAACGCTTTGAGACAGGTCTCAGGAATTGGTTCCCCATTTTCTCTCTCCTTGGCATTAACTCGCGTTTGCTCCTCCCGAAAGGAGAGAATTAAGTGCAAATCTCAAACCTCTTCTTAGTAAGTGTCCTCAGCTGGTTTTTATCTGGGGTAGGATGAGGAGCTTTACGTGAACTTTAAAATGAGAACACACGGAAAGGGTGTTGTTTATCTAAGCTGTCAGAGGAAGGGCACTTGAGGAAAGAATTGCTCTCTAAAATAACCTTATGAAAGTTATTGATCCGTTTCTTTACGGTTCCTTGACAAACAAGGACCGTTATTTCTGTGCTCGAACTGGAGCTGGGTCAGAGAACCTTTTTTTATAGCTTCTCTTTCCTGAAAAGCAGACTTGTCAGGAAAATGAACCTCCAGGAATGAAGACGTGAGGCCCAGTTGAACATCGTGTCCGTTTCATTGCTTTGAAGGACAAGTAGGGAGCACTGAGGATTCTGAAAAATTTTACTGAGTGCAAAGAGGTTTGGGGCCAGCTCAGGAATATTAGATAAATTGCCCACTGTCAGGCACTTGGTAAGTGGTTTTATTTAAATCCCCTCCGCCAAGCCGGTTCAACTCAGAAGCCCAGGGTCTGTCTCACGGTGGTTGGCAGGGGGAAAAAAAAGAGCATTTTGTCTTTCTACCTTATGTTTTAAAAGTAACTTTAAAAGATCACATATGTTATATATTTGTGTTACCGAAGAAAATAGAAAATACAGATAAGGATAAAGAGAAAAGCAAAAAACGTAGAACCCACGTGGAGGACTGACAACCCTTCAATTACTAGTTCACATAATTCCACTTAGTTTCCATGCACATAAATCCTCTTTCATCTCAAAAAAGCATTATATTCTCCATACTGTTGTGTGACTCGAGAGCACAGCTTTTAGGGAGCTTTGTCCCTTCTTTCATACTCTTGGTCTAAGAAGCTAAGGGAATTTGAAATGAGATGAATTAATTAATAGTTACAGTAGGGTTATTATACCCTTTAGCTGAAAGAAAATTTATGTTGACGTTGACATACTGCTCTTTAGAATACTATAAATAATTCCCCCCTGAAATTTGAGTCCTGATTAGTGGTATATTCATTGTTTATATTTAGCTCTAATCAATGTTCAATAAATACTTAGCCAAGTGAAATAAATTTTTTAAGCACCTTGTTGTTACGTTAAAGTATTTGAGGATGGAGGCATTATATTATCTGCAAGAATGTTTTATTCATAAGTTACTAAAAATATTTAAAGCCATTTAAGCAGATCATATTTTGATTGCTTTTTAAGTTCATCATAATATAATCCTTTAATCTTTGTTCTACTAAAAAACTATTTGAAGACTGTTTCTTTTGCAGCTTGTGTTAGATTGGAAGAGAGGATTAGAAAGTGATGGAATTGCAGTGGTAACACGGAAAATCTGTAAAACTTGCTGTACAATGTTATTTCTTTGGATTTTATGGCTTTATCCAAAGTTCTAGCTACTGGGGAACTCTAGTGTCCCCATGTTCATAAAGCAGCTTTATGGGACCACAGAAATTGATTTGTAAACATTTAGCCCTGAAAAATATATGGCCATCTACCCAGGCCTTGGTGAAGGGCTCGTTTCATTAAAATTAACCATAAATTATTTACTTCCGTGGGAATATTAATATAAGGGTTTTTTCCACAGGACCAATGCCTAGATGAAGAAAAATTTTCCTCAGACATAGTTTGGCACTGGTGAAGTAATAACACTCAACATTGTGGGCATTTTGTAGCAATAATGTTTAGACACCGTTTTCTTAAGCTCTCCTGCCTAAATGGAGTATCTCGATTCATACGGAGAGAGATTTCGACGAAGGTAGGCAAGTCCTCAGGGATGTCGTTCATGAACTTCAGCTAACGTTCAGGAACTCTCTGAGTAAAGGGACACACAAAGAGGAACGAAATGAGATCTCCTTGCTTGAGGAGTCGTGGTCTGCTGAGAAGACAAGTAAACAAATCAGGAAGCCTTCCTAAGCCCAGATAAGGTTAAACTTTGAATTAATGTAAAGAAAAATTACGGTTTTGTGAATGAAAGTGAAAAACTTACTCCGTGTTCTTGGAAGATCCTGTGTGGAGATTCAGCAGCTAAGTTCAGTGCTTCAGGACTAAAGAGTATGATGGATTGTTGTGGAGCTGGGGGTCACGTGAGTGTGACTGAGGCGCAGAGAACTTGGTCTGGTGCAGGGTGCTGCGTCTGGGGAGAGTCGGGGTGGCTGGCACCGCGGAGCCACGCCCAGCGTTAGGGGAGTCGTGCAAGCCGGCCTTGCCAGCCGGTGTGCGAGTTAAGGAGTGCGTGGTCCACGGTTATGCCAGCTTGGTGAGAGGGAAACTTTCCCAATTACTCAAGTAGTCTTGAAAACTCAACCTGTAGATTTATTTCTCCCTTCTGCTGTGATGTTCTGGATCCTTTAAGTGCTAGGGTCCTAATCAGATGGGAGAGCCAAGGTACTTATGGAACTATTTTTACTCTGAGAACTTGGATTAAAAATAAATTACATTTAAGCCAGACGCACTGTTCATATATCTTTTTCTTTAGAAACAGGGTCTCACTCTGTTACCCAGGCTGGAGTGCAGTGGTGCAATCATAGCTCACTGCAGCCTCCAACTCCTGGGCTCAAGCGATCCTCCTGCCTCAGCCTCCCGAGTAGCTGGGACTACAGGCATGCGCCACCATGCCCGGCTAATTTTTTTTTTTTTTTTTTTTTAGAGATGGGATCTCTCTATGTTGCCCAGGTTGGTATCAAACTCCTGGGCTCAAGTGATCCTCCCACCGTGGCCTCCCAAAGTGTTGGGATTACAGGTGTGAGCCACCATGCCCAGCCCATGGGTTGTATTTGAATACAACGTCTCCTTTGATTCTTTCAGTAACCGTGGGGCGTAAGCATCCTTGTTTTACTTTAGCATCCACATCTCATAGATGAGAAACCTGGGACGCGGACACCGTAACTCAGCGACAGACTCACAGTTAATCAGTGGCGACACCAGATTCAAACCCAGGCCGTCTGGCTCCAGAGCCTGAGCCTCACAAGGGCTCTGTGCACTTGGGCAGCTTGTCCAATCTCTCTCGTCCTGTCTCCTCATCTGTAAAATGGAAATAACAGTAATAATGCCAGTGTCATAGGGTTGTCATGCGTGTAGATGCTTTGTGTGGCATGAGCTCACAGATCTGTCCCGCGGCCTTCCAGGGTGGCAGCTGAGGTGGAGAAAGCCTCTCTCCTCCTGCCCTCAGCTGTCCCTGTGGGCAGCACTTCCTGCTCCCAGAGTGTCCAGCGTAAGAGGACGATCAATAAATAAACGGTAGCTGCTGGCTGTGTGAAGTTGTCATTTTTATTTAATCTGTAGCTGGGAACTGAGATTGTTTTCTTGAAATCAGCAGGAAACATACATTACGTTGCGCCTGGGAATGAAATGTGTTTTCCCACAACTTTGTCATTGCTGTTTGGGTTAAGAGCAGACTGTAGTTGTCACTCTGTGCCAGTTTTGAAGAATGTGCTGTGACGATAAAAAGAAAGAAATTCAGAGGTGTTCTAAGCCGGGTTTCGGTGCTCATCTGTTTTGATTCAGTATCTTTATGGGAATGTCATCTCACCTCAGATACGCTCTGCATTTCCTAAGTGACTTTGGAGAGGAACCTGTGTTTGAAGCACATTCCCTAAGAGGCTATGAATTTAGCATTTCTTGACTTCAAAAGGATGACTTCAGTTTTTGCTTGGGAATGTTGTGCATATCCACATAGATCTACACCAGTACTGATGTATTAGTCGTGGTTCTCTAGAGAAACAGAACATACATATGCATATCCTATTAGATATCACTCTAAGACAGAGATTGATTTAAGGAATTAGCTCACGTGATTATTGGGACTGGCAAGTCCAACAGCAGTTCAGCAGGCTGGAAACTTGGGTAGAATGTCTACATTTCAGTCCTAAGGCTGAATTCCCTCTTCTCCAGGAAACCCTAGTTTTTACGATTAAGGCCACCAACTGATTGGATGAGATCCACCCATCTTATAGGGAGTAATCTCCTTTACTTAAAAGTCAACTGATTGTTCATGTTAATCTTATCTATAAAATACCTTCGCAGTAATATTTAGACTAGTGTTTTGCCAAACAAGTGGGCCCCATAGCCTGGCCAAGTTGGCACATAAAATTAACCATCACATTTGGTTTCTGCCATTGTGTGTGAAAACGTCCATTGCTAGCATCCATTGGTTTCCAACTCTGGTTGAAAACTGGTGTTCTGATGACTCTAGCAGGAGGCTAGAAACTTCTCTTACTCTTCCCTAAAGTATTTTAGTAGCAGTTGACTGAGGAAAAAAGGATGAGAAAGTTTAGAAAGGAGAAATTAAAAAGTCACTAAGCAACTTATGACATACTTACTCTTGTTTTTTTAAGGTTCTACAATGTGCCAGGCCAGGCCAGTTCCCAGTTCCATAGGGGCTCACGGTGTGGTCCAGCCAGGCCACCGGGAATGCAAATGACAAATGAAGCATGACAGTGTGTGCAGGAACCAGGGCTGCAGGGGAAAGCTGAGGAGCTGTACCCAGGTGGAGGCTCGGGGTTAGGAATCATTCGTCGCTGAGGCTTGAAAGAAGTGTGTTGCTTTGCAGACTCTCTCTGGAGAAGTTGGAGAAGAGCGGGGATCCCAGGAGAGTGAGTTCTGAGACCAGGTAGGGGACAGCCGCGGCCGTCCAACAGCTCGAGCAAGTTGCTGGGGACAGAAGGCTCAGGGCTGTGCGAGTTGTGAAGGCCGGGGCACAGGTCATGGCCAGATTATGGGGTCTGCTTTTTACCCCATCAGAGGTAAAGGTGAAACACAGGAGAGTTTTAAACCAGAGAGTAACAGGGATAGCACTCTTAAAGAGATTTAGAGTGTGAAACTTAGCCAAACAGTATGGCTATTCTCAACCCGTATGGAGGAGGAATTGGGGTTCGGAAATCGCTGGGAAAAGGGATCTCAGTGCGGTTCCTGGTGTCTCTACTGCTTGAATTCAGACTGGTTAGAGCAGCCTTTGCACAGACGTGACTAGGGTCTCCGCGGAGTCTGTGAGACAGTTGATCTCAAAGTTACTTCAAGATAGGCGCAACTGAAATGCAGATTTCAGCATGATGGAAGGTAAGGAATAGAAAAGAAATTTCTTGAGACCCTAGCTGAGGCCAGGCTAAATTGTTTTCCTTTTCAATTTGTTGAGTAATAACATAGTGTGATCAGTTTATATTTACTTAACTCCCTCATGTTCCTGATCCAGAATAATTTGTGAGAGCCTCGTGGTTAGTGCCCACACCTGTGCCTCGTCTGTGCTCCACACTCCCAGCGCCAGGCTGGGCACGCAACAGCCACTCAACACGTCTGTGTTGGTGGATCTGTCCTAAAAAACCCAACGACTTCTCCGGATCCTCCTCGTTTCTGCTGCTTGTTGGAGTCTGCAGTAGCCAAGAGCTGGAAAGTGAAGTCTGAGGTGCTCGTTGTATCTGGTGGCAAACACTGCTTTTGGGGTGCCGGTTAGTGCTGGTCAGAAGTGTCGTTTTCCTTTAAACACGCTCTGATGGTTTCTGCCTGTTAACAGCAGAGAGTCAGGGAGCAGCTTGTCCCCCTAGGCTTTAGGCCGATCGATGGCTTTCACTCTGGGTATCGACAGCTCTCTGCCGTTGCCCTTGTCTTTGGCTCCGTGGGCTGACGGTTGTGAAACGGATTATGCTGCTTGTGTGGCCGCCTGGGGCTTAATCAGGGCCCAGCCAGTGCCGCGTGTGGTGTGCCTGTGACTTCCTTTTGTCTTTTAATTGTCCCGGATCTGGGGCTGCTGATGGTGCTGCTTTCCTGTGCCCGCACGTTGCCTGATCAGTGTTTAAATCAGAGTTTATGCTTCTTTGCAGGATGCCGCAGTTTGGAAGCCCAATGCCTGCCAGAACTGCCGTTGCCATGGTGACATTGCTGTCTGCAAACCTGCTGTCTGCAGAAACCCTCAGTGTGCGTTTGAGAAGGTGCGGGGTCCTCCCTGTGTCCTGGGTGTATCGTAAAGTGAAGGGCTGGGTCTTCACATTGTTCAGTCGTCTGTTTGTGACGTTTACCCAACCCCTAGCTGAAAGCTTTATGACATGCAGGGTGAATTCTACACATCATTATCTAACAATATCCTAATTTTCAGAATTTTGCCATATCATGTCTAAGAACATCCTAATTTCTGTTTATTGAGCGTTACTCTGGACCAGGCGCTCAGTCAAAGGTCTCACAAATGTCATCCCATTTAACACTGTGTGGGGAGGTGTCTCTATTCCCACTTGACAGATGAGGAAAGGGAAGCTTGGAGATTTTAAGCAACTTAACTATGATCATGCAAATGATAAACTGCTGCCCAGAGATTTTACCTCGAGTCCGAAAGTGTCAAAGCTACTGATATTAACCACAACACTTACGAATCATTGAATGGACTGAAAGTCAGAATTGACTTCTTGGAAATGATATTCTGTATGTATATAGAATAGCTGGCTGAATAGATTGGGGGTGGGGGGAGAAAGAAAGGGAGAAGACAGAGGCATTTAGAACCTTGAATAGTTAACCCAGTCCTGCCAGAACCAATCCTCTCCTCAAGGATTTCCAGAGAATATATGTGCAAAGAGGGCTTTGCCATGCAAAGGAACACTTTATTATGTGGTGAGGTTTTGGCTGCAAACTTCAGTGCAGACAAGAACAGTATTTGGCAAATACGGTTGTGAGAATGAATCTCCCTCCTTCGCTCTCTGTATCCATATATGGAAATCTATCGCTCAATCCCATAGGCTTAGAAGAGTACCTGGCTATTGTAAGCACTCAGTGAGTGTTACCTGTAATTATCAAACTATCATCGACATTATTGTTAGTTGGTCTTCTAGGCCCTCAGCAGGTGATCTTGCCCAGCTCCCCTGGCAGCATTCACTGATGTCCCTCGCCTCTGCGGCCACTTCCCTTGGCACAGCCGGGAGGAGCAGACCAGGCCTGACTGTTCTGTGCAGCCCCAGCTCAGCAGGCCGCTCAGGGTCACAGAGTCAGGTGGCAGGAAGTCCCTGCGTTTCATTCCTCAGCCACCCACAGGCAAAATTCTTTGCTCCTCTAACTTACCTCTTTCTTGTCCCACCAGACGTTCAATAGACGGACCCAGTCGAAGACCATACACTCTTCTCCTCCACCTGCCACTCACAGAAAAGAACATTACGTTTATGAAATGAGCTTTGAGGGCTAAATCTAAAAATTAGTTTTTATATAAACAAAGGAAACTAATTTGGGGGCATAAAGTATCCCTTGACATCTTCCATTCTAACCGCCTTTTTCCCTGTCAGAATGTAAATGCTTGGATTATCTTATTTTCTGTCTGTACAAAATTCTTAGTGGAAATTAAGCTAAAGTAGTTTCTATTATTGTCTTAGTGGAAACTAGACATACGTCATTTTCTCTTGGGGTGCAGAGGGCACTTTTCTGTAAAGTCATTCATATTGCATAGTGTGTGTAATGCTGTAAAATCCCATATCATAGAAGTTTTGTCCTTTGTCAAGCAAACGAGAAGAATTTGGTGGTCACTGTTATGGATGTATTTATCTGTTTAGTGGATTAACAATTGTAAAATCATAGTCCCGTTTCCCATCTACTCTTATGGTTGTAGTTATGTAAAATTGGACTTCTCTTGTGGGTACCTTTTTTTTTTAAATGGAAGCAACCAAAAATGGCAAGTGAGACATTAACACACTTGCATATACACTCACATAACCTTCCTAGTTCTGGCTGAATTCTTTGTAGATTTTTATCCCGTGGACAAGTCATGATTTCCTGGCTCATGCAGGTTCTTCTACCAGTTTTGGTCAAAATCACTCATTGCCTGTTCTGCCGTAGCCCCAGACTTGAGAAAACCCTTAAGATATGTAGCAGAGCAGCAACCCGAGTAGAAGACCCGACGGGAGAATCACTGGGCCCCAAAGGCAAACGTATGCTCTTGGCTCCATATTTTTAATAACTCTTAGATACACAGATTCTTCACAGTGGCAAATGGATGACTAGTTAGCATGTGACACCCCCATCAATCATGGGGTCCCAGGTGGTGGCCCCCTCTCTTGAGAGTATCGAGAAACACAATTGCAATTATAGAAGCCTTGAAAAACAATGTAGACCTTCACTGGGGACCAGGAATCTCCCCAGCTCACCACAATACCTGTACGTGATACCCCCACACGATGCCTCTTCCTCTCGGAACTTTGTTCCCCGGTGTCCTGGCCCGTGTGCCTTGCACTCTGCTTCCCAGGTAGAAGGTGGCCGTCCGAGAACTTGGCTCCCCTGTGCCGGCTGCATCAGGCCCCTCTCAGACCTGCCGGCCCTGTGGTCGCCCCCTGCCCCACACCCAACCCGGGAAACTGCTCATCGCGTGTGAAACTCAGATGGGGCATTTCAGTGAAAAAAGTCTTAACTTCGTTACTTGTGAAAAGATGTGGGTGGTTTATTTTTCAAGCAACTTACTTTCACAATGGGATTCTTTTTATCTTTGAGGGAAGCTCATCTCGACATAGACAAACCCTTTTTCTTAGTTTACTCATTTTATCCCGTCTATTGTTGTCGCCCCTGGAAACTCATGACTTTGCAACTCTGAGGTGACTTGGGGTCTGATGAGCCGTGGTGACTGTGTTTGCTGCTGCTGTTTGACACCGAGCTGCTTTCAAATGCTCAGGGGGAAGTGCTTCGAATAGCTGCCAACCAGTGCTGCCCCGCGTGTGTGTCCAGGACGCCCGGATCCTGCCACCATGAACAGAAAGTCCACGAGGTAAGTGTCTTCTGACGCAGGTTGCTTCTGTGTCTGTGGATCGTTGACAAGGCAAAGCTGAGTGTTAAACTTGTGTCGATGAGAGAAGTGTTTTCTTTGCCTGGGCTACGGAGGACGCGAAGCTAATTGGACTTCGGTGAGATTTAGCTTCTTGAGTAGGATTCAAACTGTCCCATTTATTGTACAGGCCCTGTGTCAATATCTGTAGATTGAATTTGTGTCTTAGAATGTTGACATTGATGTTGCAGAAGTTGTGATGTTGAATGATACGAGTGCCACCTTCCTTCTGTCTACGCCGTACGTGTTTTATTCGATGGTTACCAACAGTGCTGAGCTGGCGGGTAGAGCAGATGTTAGTACTTCTGTGTCAAAGATGAAAAAATGGAATTGCAAAGAGCTTATGGCAACTGCCCAATGTCATATCACATATAACTTGGCCTGGAACCCTGGTCTTCTGACTCCTAATTCAGGGTTCTTTCCATTAGGGGAGAATTTCTCAGTATTATTGACATTTTGGGCTTTGTTGTGGGGGCTGTGCTGTGCATTGTAGGATGTGTAGCAGCATCTCTGGTCTCTACCCACTCCATGCTTGTGGTGTCCCCCAGTCGTGGCAG